>PVJI01002134.1:0-64191 GCA_004026765.1 Micronycteris hirsuta
AATCTTAGCCAGGCATCTGTTTGTCCTGGGTAGGGTTGCCAGGCATTTTCCCAGGAAGGCATTTTCCCAGGCTACAGTTTCCCACAGTACAGTTTTCCTGCCTGGTGATTTTCCATTCCTCCTAGGCTTACCTAGGTCTGTCAAGTACTAGAGAAATTCGGGAGCTGGGTGACACCTGGAGATGGCAGAAGAGTTGGGCCATGACTGACCATGACCCAGATAGTCTCCAAACACTCAAGAGTTGGGCTGTGTGAAAAGCCAGATGCTTGCTAAGAAGGGTTGGCTGCATCCAAGGGAATTTGCTCAAAAATGTCTCTCAGCTGCTGTGCAAGGACCCCCTCCCCTCCCAGGGCCAATGAAGAGGGAGGGGAGGATGCAGAGAGGGGATCTGCTCCAAACTAGGGCACCTCACAGACTGATGAAAGGGGGTCAGTTGGAGCTCAGAGGGGTAGCAGTTCCCAGAGATACTTAATTTAATAGGGGTACTAAACTGCCCTGAAGGGACTTTGTGCACAGGCAGAGCCCAAGCCAGCAGAGAGAGGAGGGGTGTGAGTTGCTCCCACTTGGTGCACCTCATGGACTAATCAATGGGTGACACAATGAGGTGGATTAAAGTTGCCTGGCACATATCGACAGTGGGGGCCGCACAGACCTCTGAGGACTTGGGGTAGAGGCTGGATACCTGTGAATACTGTAGCCCAGATGGAGCTTCCAACACAGAACCACAAGAAAGGAAGAAAAATGGAGCCCAGCCCTACTTGGCCTGCAGCATCCAGAAGACCAGCAGAACCCACTTGGCCAGTTTAAAGTCAGCAGGAGGCTTTTTTTTTCTTCCGATATACACATGATGTATTACAGAATTGTACACTGAAATCTACATAATGTATTAACCAATGTCGCCTCAATAAATTAAGTAAAAATTTTTTTAAAAACCGAAAACTGTGTAAGTTTAGGTCCATTCACTTTCTTAAAATTCAAGCATGAGCTTAAGAAAGAAGAGGGATCAGCAGACACTGAGGACATCTCAACAACCCTGTTGAGCAGGTATTTTAGATGAGAAAATTGACTATAAGATTAGATGACAATCCCAAGTACCCCACTACTAAACAAGGGGGTTTGAATTAAAATCTACCTCCAAAATGCCTCCAGATGTACCCAAATAACTTTTATTATTGTTTTAATTCCCTTGAAGACAGAGTACTGATAAAGACTATGCCGCAGTTGTGTCCATCTCCCCTGGAGTGTTTTAGTGCATCACACACCTGCATATTCATTTGCTATCTTTATTCATTATATCAAGCTAAAATGCAGCCAATTCATTTGCTACATAGCTAAAACATCAATTTTGATAGTATTAACACTATTTTTGATAGAGGACTTAAGAGTTGGAAAATTTTAGTTTAAGGTAAATAGTTATAAGCCTAGCAAGTAATGTATATGTTAAAGCTTTTGTTTCAGAAACCGCAGATAGATAAGGCCCATCCTGGCTTCTGGGAAACAACTGACCATCTGGGGCATTGCTGAAGATTACCACCTGGGGACAAGTGGAGGCATCCAGGCCATTGTGTTCCAGGGAGACACAGATGACTCAGGGAACAGCTAACTGCCCAGGACAAGAATGCTGCAGTCTCTTTCACTTAATTCTCCCTGAATTTCAAAAGCACTCACCGCATCTTGTTTATTCCCTGTTATAAAAAGTCTAGCCTGGAAAGAAATGGGAAGACGGTTCTTTTGGGTGCCGACCTCTCATCTTCTCAGATCAAGGGCCATCTGAATAAAGCGCCCATAAAGATTCAATTGCTGTCATTGCTTATTGGGTTTGGTAGTGACAGGCAGTCCAAATGCGGGTGTCTTTTCCCACTTTATCTTAATAGGATTAATATATTTAACCCTATTAATCTTAACATGCAAACATTTAAAAAGAAAGTAATCATCAAAAGACTTACTGTCAATTTTATTAATGCAAGACTATAACAATATATTCTTTCCAGAACCCTTTACTTTTCTTCCACTTGATATAAAATATGATTTTATCCAAAAGTATAATTACAAAAAATAAATTTGTGATATGGACAATTTGAGAGCAAGAGAAAAACAGAAAAAGACAGAGAGAGAGAGAAACAGAAAACTGATGATTTGAATTCCATACTGATAAGGGACTCAAGAGTTGGGAAATTTTAGCTTAAGGTAAAAAGCTATAAGCCTAGCAAGTAATGTATATGTTAAAGCTTTTGTTTCAGAAACTACAGATAAGGCCTGCCCTGGCTCCTGGGAAAACAGCTGACCTCCTGGGGCACTGCTAAACATTACCGCCTGGGGACAACTGGAGGCACCCAGGCCTTTATGTTCCAGGGAGAGGCAGACTACCACCTGCTCCTGGGAACAGCTAAATAACTGCCCAGGACAGGAATATTGCAGCTTCTTCCACCTAATCCTCCCTGAATCTCAAAGCCCTCACTGCACCTTGTTTATTCCCTGGTATAAAAAGCCTGGTCTGGAAAGAGAAAGCAAGATGGTCTGTTAGGGTATGAACCCACCATCTTCTCAGATCGCAGGCCATCTGAGAAGTGCCCATAAAGATTCAATTGCTGTCATTGCTTATCGGGATGGGCAGCCCAAATACTGGTGTCTTTTCTAGTTTCAGTATCAAAGTTTTTAGGAGGCTACTAAAGTAGGGGTGACAGGAAAATTTATAGCACTAAGTGTATATATTAGAAAATGTGTAAATTCTTTTTTTTTTAAGATTTTATTTATTTATTTTTAGAGAGAGGAGAAGGGAGGGAGAAAGAGCAATGTATGGTTGCCTCTCACATGGCCCTCATTGGGGACCTGGCCTGCAACCCAGGCATGTGCCCCGACTGGGAATTGAACTGGGACCCTTTGGTTCTCAGCCCGCGCTCAATCCACTGAGCTACACCAGCCGGGCAGAAAATGTGTAAATTCTTAAATTTATAATCAAGATAAAGCTTCCACTACAGGACCTAAAAAGAACAAAATAATGCAAAACAAGCAGAAGAAAGAAAACAGATAACGAAGTCAATGAAATTGAAAACAATAGAAAAAGTCAATGAAATAAATAGCTGGTTCCTTGAAAAGATCAATAAAGTGGAATAAAAATGAAGAACCTCTAGAAAGACTTGACAAGGAAATCACCACCATGCAGACAATGAAAGGACAATAAGGGAATACGTACTACAAATAACTTTACACACATAAATTTAACTATTTAGATGAAGCAGACTACTCACTTGAATCACAAAACTACCACAACACATCCAATATGAAAGAGATACTGTAAAAGAGCTAAAAACTATTTAGGAAATTAAATCTTCCCAAAAGACAAATCTCCAGTGTCAGATAATTTCACTGGAGAATTCACTGGAAATTCACTCCCAGAAAACAGATTGCTAGTATTACCTCAATACCAAAGACAGACAAAAAAAGGGGAGAGGGTTGTCAAGGAACATGTATAAAGGACACATACACAAAGCCAAACAGGGGTAGGTTTGAGGGTGGGAGGTGGGGATGGCAGGAGTGGGTGGGAGTAGTGGAAAAACAAAATGAGATAATGGATGTTTAACTAGACTTAGTGTGATGATCATTTTGTGATATATACAAATATCGAATCATTATGTTGTATATCTGAAACTAATATAATAATTATACCTCAATAAAAATAAAAAAAATAAGAAATTAAATAAACTGTATAAAAGAATATAAAGTCCAATATACTTCATGAACATAGATACAAAAATCCTTAATTAAACAGTAATAAATAGAATTCAGCATTATATAAAAAGTATTTATATGACCAAATGTAGTCCAGGGATCAATGTTGATTCACTATTTGAAATTAATCACTATAACCTACCATTTCAACAAACTGAAGAAGAAAATACTCACATAATCACATTAACTGATGCAGAATTACCATTTGACAAAATTCAACACCCATTCATTATAAAAACTCAGAAAAGTAGTAATAGAGAAACTTCTTCAATTGGTAAAAAGTATCTATAAAAAACTTACAGTAAATGTTACACTTAATGGTATAATAGTAAATCCTTCCCCTGAAGACCAAGAAGAAAGAGTCTTTGCTTTCACCACTCTTATTTAACATAGTGCTTGAAGTTCTTGTGTGTGCAGTAAGGAAAAGCTATAAAAGGCAAATAGATAGGAAATAAAACTGTCCTTATTTATAGATGACATGACTGTCTGTGTAGAAAATGTCAATGAGTCATTACAAAAATTCCAGTGAGTTCAGAAAAGTCACAAGGTAGAAGCTAAACAAAAACATCAGCGTACTTCTCTATACTAGCAATTGACATGTAAACACTGAAATTAAAAATACATACTATTTATAATCAATTAGAAATATATAGGTGTAAATCTCAAAACATATAGGATTTATATGCTATAAACTATACAACACTGATGAAAGAAATAAAAGGTCTAAAATATATAGACACACTATACTTATGGATTGGAAGACTAAACATAGTAAAGATGTAAATTCTCTCCACACTGATATACAGGTTTACTGCAATTCCTATAAAAAATCCCAGCAAGAACTTTTATAGACATATTATTACTGCTGTTAACAAATGGTTTAAAGCAACATAAGTTATCTTATAGTTCTATATGTTAGAAGTCCAACACGGATCTCCCTGTGCCAAAAGCAAGTGCAAGCAGCATGATTGTATTTCCCTCTGGAGGCTCATGGAGGGCCTTCTTTTTTTCCTTTATTCTCCTTGTCCTTTTTAAAAAATATATTTTATTTATTTTTAGAGAGAGGGGAAGGGAGTGAGAAAGGGAGAGAAACATCAATGTGTGGTTGACTCTCACACGCCCCCTACTGGGGACCTGGCCCATAATCCAGGCATGTGCCCTAACTGGGAATTGAACCAGCGACCCTTTGGTTCCCAGGCCAGCACTCAATCCACTGAGCCACACCAGCCAGGGCTGCTGCTTCTTTTCCTTATTATTACTATTATTGTTATTTGTATTATTGCCATTTCCAGCTTCTAGAGGCTGTCTGCCTGCATTCTTTGGCTTATGGGCCTCTGTATTAATTTTCAAACCAGGCAACAACAGGTACAATTCTCACAATTCATCATTCTGTCCTCTTTTACCTCCTCCTTCTGTTTTAAAGACCCTTGCTATTACATTGTGCCCACCTGAATACTTTAATCAAGATGACTACATGTAAAGACATTTAGCAACCTTGATTCCAACTGCAAACTCAATTCCCCTTGCCATGTAACACAGAGATTCACAGATTGCAAGCATTAAGATGTGGATAAATTGTAGGGCCACTACTTTGTCTACCATAGTAAACAGACACCATATTACTCTAAAATTTATATGAAAAGATATAAAAACTGAATTAGGTAAAGCAATTTTTACAAAGAATAAAGTGGAAGGAATTACTCTACCCAGTTCAACACTTACTGTACAGCTACAATAACAAAGATTGTGTGGTACTGGCAGAGACTCACCCCATAGATCAATGAAACAAAACAAAGAACCCCAAAAAAGATTCACATAAGCATGCCCAACTGATTTTTCACAAAGGTATAAAAAATGTTCAATAAATGGTACTGCAACAACTGAGCATTCATTCATGAGGAAAAATAAAACATAATCATTACTGAAAGGGTCAGGTCAGACCACCAACCCGCCAGACTAATGACCTAGTCAGGCCAGTTTCCAACCCTCTGGACTGCCTATGACTCAGGTGTCCCAACTCAGTTGGTAGCCCACAGCTTAATGGAAACTCTCCCACGGAGCACAATAGACACCAGATGCCAGCCACAATAGCTGGTGGCCAGACTGACTCTCCTCTAGCTGGGAACAGCCCAGCCCTTTACCTAACCCATTTTCTAGGCTCACATCCTAGAACCCTGAGGCACCTGCCTGGAAGAACAAGAGACTAACCCCACCCTAACCCCCTCACAAACCCCAAGCTTTTCTTTAAAAAACCCCACTCCTGCCTTCCCCCAGTGCTGAAGTTGACCCTGACTCAGCCCACCTCAGTGCAGCATCAAATAAAGGCACTTGGATCAGATCACCTGGGTCTTTCCACCTCTATTTCTTGTGAATTTCTAACAATTACCTAACTCATATGCTTTTAACTCAAATAACATTACTTGGTGATATCACATATAATCATAGTCATATAACACAAATGAATTAAAAATGGATCACAGACTAACATGTAAAAACGTAAAACCATCAAATGTTTAGGAAAAAAAAACACAAAGAAAAAATTTGGAGATTTAGAGCCAGGCAAAGAGATTTTTAGGGTTGACACCAAAATCATAACTCACAAAGGAGAACTTTGATAAATTGAACTATATCAAAATGAAAATCTTTTGCTCTGTGAAAGATCTAGTTAAGAGTATAAAAATACAGGTTATCTGACAGGGGAAAATTCTTGCAAGTCACACATCTGACTAAGTACTAATATCTAAAATATATGAAGAACGCCCCAACATTTAACAGTAAATCCCACCAATGGAGAAAATATATAAACAGACATTTCACCAAAGTGATTATATGGATGGCCAATAAGCACACAAAAAGTTACTTAGCAAGTTCAAAATCCAACAGAACAAATTCCATTCATTGTCAAGGCCTGTGGCTTGAGACTCTGCCCTCTAGCTGCATCTCAGCTCTCAAGATCCATAGCTCCTCAGGCCTCTGCCTGTGTCCAGAGTCATTCTTCCTTTTTCTTGAAGGGTAGCACATGTTTGCAGTCAATGATTTCTATTAGCCTGTTTCCTGTCTCTGTCCATTTCAGTCCAAGCCATTCAGTCTATTTATCTAACATTCAAAAAGACTTCATGGGTCTTCTGTGTTTGTCACAGGAATCCACACAATTAGACAAGAGGATCCTCCACAGGTCATTTTTGGTTGGGTAAGCCTATTTCTAGTGTTTCTACTGAAATATTTGATTGGATCTGAGTCATACACCTAATGCTTCAGAAAAAGATTGTCCATATGCTCTCTAAAGCAAGCTTTCCCCACACTGAATCTCCTAATTTTGGTATCCTTTACAGTTTAAGATAGGCTGAAAATTTCCCAAATGATCAAGTTTTGGTTCCTTTTTGCTAACAGTTCCTTCCTCAATCTCTCTCACATTTTACTATAAGCAGCACGATATCTGGCTCCACCTTCAACATTTTCTTTAGAAATCCCTTCAGCCAAATATCGAAGTTCCTCACTTAGAAGTTAGCTTTTCTGTGTAGATGTGGCTGTAAACAAAAAACCAACTCCACCTTTGTGCTTTGGATTTCATGCTGTGACCGTTAACCTAACTTATTGTCCTTGGCAAGCATACCAAAGTTTTCCAGTTGAAGATTATCTGTGTTTTCTGAACTTACACAACATAGCCATATTTCTTTTTTAGTAACAGCCAGAATGGCATGACAACTGAGATAACTATCAAACTGGTGATAGTATCAATTATAAACAATCATCCATTACAAAACCAACCGGAGGTATGACCCCTGATGCATACTGCATTCTTAGTCCCTTTGTCTAGTCAATCACTCGGACCTGAGTTATGCTATAACAAAAAAGTACTGTATTAGGAGTCTGTTAGTGAAGAGTGTTGGGTCATTTGTCTGCGTTGATCCTACACCCCTGTAAGTACATTACCCTATAAAAATAAATTCATTATATTTTATGAAGTTGCTTGCATCGTTCTTCAGTCTTAAGACACCTTCTCATTATGGTGGCCATTACACCTTTGCCCCATTATCACACAACTGTAACACAGGGATTCAGTTGATTTTTCTGCTACTATATAACAAGCATTGTCTTTTCTCCAGTTTCTAACAAGTTTCCTCATTTCCTTCTGAGTTCTCACCAGAAGTGTCATTAAATGTTAATATTTCTACAGTCTCTTCATTATATACATAAGCTTTCTCTATCTTGCTCTTCTCTTCTTCCTAAAATTGCACTGGGGGTGCCTTTAACATTCATAAACCAAACAGTCTTTTTAAGGCAATCTGGGCCTTTACTTAATGTGGCTTAAAATCCAGCCTCTACCCCTTACCGATACTCAAAGGCACTTCAACATTTTTAGGTATTTGTTTCAGCAAACTCCGTTTCCTAGTACCAGAATATATATTAGTTTTCTGTGGCTGCCACAAGAAATCACCAGAAGTTTAGTAGTTAAATCTACAAACTATGGCATATTTCTAAAAATATTGTGGTGTATATTTTTAAAAGTGATATATATTTATAAAATTAGATGTACTTAGTTTTAAATGTAAAAGCTAAAAATTGAAAAATAAATCATATAGAAAATCTCCTATCTGCTACTTCTTTGAATTTTTTGCAGGGACACTTAGGGTAGGATAATTTTTTTTAACCCTCACCTGAGGACACACGTATTTTCTGAGAGGGAAATGGAGGGAGAAAGGTAGAGAAACATTGACATGACACAGAAATCTCAATTAGTTGCCTCTCACATGTGTCCCGATGGGGACTGAACCCGCAACCCAGGCACATGCCCTGAATGGGAATTGAACCTGCGACCTCTTGGTCTAGCAGGAGTGTTCAACCTGCAGCCTGTGGGCACATGTAGCCCAGGATGGCTATGAATGTGGCCCAACACAAAATCATAAATTTACTCAAAACATTATGAGATTTTTTAAAAAAGATTTTATTTATTTTTTATTTTTTAGAGACAGGGAATGGAAGGAAAAAGAGGGAGAGAAACATCAGCATGTGGTTGCCTCTTGCGTGCTCCAAACCAGGGACCTGGCCTGCAACCCAGGCATGTGCCCTGACTGGAAATTGAACCAGTGATCCTTAGGTTTGCAGGCCTGCGCTCATCCACTGAGCTACACCAGTTCCCAGCCATTATGAAATTTTTTTTGTGATTACATGCCACAATGTATTTAATGTGTAACTGAAGACAACTCTTCTTCCAGTGTGGCCCAGAGATGCCAAAAGGTTGGATACCCTTGGTCTACAGGATCACGCTCCAACCTAGCCATATTGACCAGGGGTATAGGATAACTTTTTATAGCTGAACTTTTGCAGAATGTGTTTTCATTGTTCCTTACCCCCTCAGCCAACTGATATACATGGTTTCAGAGATTTGTATGAGAGGGCTTAATATAGGTTTGGGAAATAATGTAAATATGAAACATAAAAACAGGTTTGTGATATTTTCTGTCTGCCCAGGATATGTTACTGTCTTCAATTAAAAAATTTTTTGATAGAATGAATTCAGTAGCAATATGTCTCTTCTAATAACACCCCATCATCTCCTCCTTTCCTGTTAGTGATATATACTCATGTATTTTGGTGGCTATAGCAACTATGATAGGAGAGTAGAAGTTAAGATCTTGGGAAAGAGGTAAGAGCTAAATATGGAGAGATACCCAATGATTGGTATAGAAATACTTTTAAGATTTGTATACAGAACTTCCTATACTAAACAGTTCTCTTAGGTAAGAAAACAACCTAATTATCTGGGAGTCTACAATTGTACTTTTAAGTTTAGTCACTTAAACACTATCCATTAGTACACCATACATACTAGTACCTCATACACAACACTTACAAATCATGAATATAATGTCCTATGTATAAAAATAAAGTAGCATATGCATACATTGTCTACTACAAACTAAACATGGCTATTTTTATGATATAATCAATACATCAGGAAGAAAAATAGTATATGTAGGGATGCCAGAAAACTTATACTGTTGTGACAACCATGGAAGTACTAAGGAGAGCAAAAACAAGGAACAGAATGTTCAAGAGACTGTGATACACACATTTCCAATATTTTTCATGTGTTGAGGCTGGAACAAACAGATGCAGTTAGACCATGCCTCCCACTCATGACGTAACTAGGTAAAAGAGGAAGGCTTGCATCCGTAGTCATGAGTACAACTCTTTTGTTAGTAGTCACCACTGTTAGCATATTTACTCATCTAAAAATAGGTTTATTCAAATGAAATAATTCCTAGGTTTCATATTTTAGAATATAGAACCTGTAGTCTCACTTACTTATAGTTATTTTACTATATGTTCATCCTGTCTGTACTCTTTTAAAAAGTGTCTAAGCATAGTGCTTATTAGTTAAAGCTAAATATCACAAAGTTCTCTCTAGTCAGAAAAGGCATTATATCTTTTCTCTTATGTCCAAGTCTAAATTTTTATCATGTCTGATTTTCCTCATCACCCATTGTTCTTTTGTGCTCTGAAATTATGTGCAAGACCGGGACTGACAACATGTTTCCATTTACTACCCACTGGCAATCGCTGCCCCTTTCTACAGGTCAGAGGGCTTATTAAACATTATTTTGCCAGATACTTGAGGTAGCAATGATTTTCTGCTTATTTAGATCTAGTTTACAGTTCTACTTTTTTGGGGAGGGGAAAAACTCTGTTGCTTATTTTAATTTCTACAAAATTTTATTTTACTTTTTAAAAGGTTTTATTTATTTATTTTTAGAGAGAGGGGAAGGGAGGGAGGAAGAGAGGGAGAGAAACATCAATGTGTGGTTGCTTCTCACATGGCCCCCATCGGGGACCTGGCCCGCAACCCAGACATGTGCCCTGACTGAGAATCGAACCAGTGACCCTTAGTCCATGCTCAATCCACTGAGCTACACCATCCAGGGCTCTAATTTCTACAAAATTTTATTACAATATTTGTATGTAGTAAATATGGGTTAAAATCAACCTCCTTGAGAAGGGCATTTAGTAACACTATTCAAGTTGCTGCTGAGCTTACTATTTTCACAGAAAAGATGGTACAGATGCTATTGTCTTAGCAGATCTCCAGTTCTCAAAGATCAAAACCTCTTCAGTGAGTTTTCATTTGGAATTTCTAGAGAACCACAGGCTCTGTAAGGTAAACCAAGGTATAAAAGGCTTATTTTACATAGGCTTATTATATTATATTATAGGCTTACTTATACATATTTTTCATAACTGTGTCTACTGTTACTATGCTTAAAAATTTTACTCACCTGTGTCCCTTCTTAACCTTTCTCTAATATGAACTCTTTGATGTTGAATAAGATGTAAACTAGGACTAAAATTACCCCTATAATCATGACACTTATAGGATCCCCTCATTGTGTAAGGTTTAAGCCACAGCTAAAGCTCTTTTTATACTACTGACATTCATATATTCACAACTAACAACACTGTTATAATAATGACATCATAAGGATTTGTTTTTAATAGGAATTCTCCAACTGAATGATTGTTAAAGACCTTTCTCCTCACTGATTACAATCAGAGTTGTTACTTTTCAAAGTGAATCATCTCATGTTGGAAAATCTGTGAGATGTTTGGCAGTATCTATCATAAGCTGAAAAAGCTTAAATACACACTTGGGTAGAGTAATTTCAGTCTTAGCATAAAATCAACAGAAATACATACACACACACAAAATATACAAGGACATTTATAGCAGTATCTTCATTACAACACAAAATTATAAAAAATACAAATAACCATCAAGATGATAAACAGTGATATGGTCTTAAAATGACATAGTATACAAAATGAATATAAAAACACTGCTGCCCGTACAATAATGTATGAATCTTCAGAATGTTGAGTGAAAAAAGACACAAAGAATTCATGATGTGGGATAAAAATATATAAAGACATGCAAAAACTACTTCATGATGTTATAAGGCAGGAAAGTGATAAACTTAGAGGAAGTAATAACTACTTTTTATTTCACTGAGTGCAATGAGAAATATAGTTCATATTTCATTTCTTTTATGGAAACTGTTTCTAACCATTATTTTATTTTGCCTCTCCATGTATTATATGTCTTTTAAAAATAAACTGAGTCAGTAGAGCTTAAAAAATTAGATTCAGTGCTGATAGAGTTCAGTAATAATGATCATATCCATTTTTATACTATTAAACAGTAAAACAGTTATGCTGTATGGTACTTTAAATTATTAACTATCATTACATTTGTGATTAAAATGACCTTATTAGCATGCTTTTAAAAAAACTAAAGTTTTATAATAACTTTGGAAGGAAGGCTTCACAAAGAAATCACACCATTTATTGCATGTCTATGTATTCTCCTTTGTGAATTCTCTGATGGACAATGAGGTTTCTCTTATAACTGAAGGATTTACCACACTCATTACAAACATAGGGTTTCTCCCCTGTGTGAGTTCTCTGATGTACAATGAGATTTGTCTTCTGGCGGAAGCACTTCCCACATTCATTACATTTGTATGGTTTTTCTCCGGTATGAGTTCTTTGATGATGAATGAGATATGACTTCCGGCTAAAGGCTTTCCCACACTGAGAACATTCATAGGATTTCTGACCTGTATGTATTTTCTGATGTACAGTGAGGGTTGCTTTCTGGCGAAAGGACTTCCCACATTCATTACAAATATAGGGTTTTTCCCCTGTATGAATTCTCTGATGTAGATTGAGATTTGTCTTCTGACTGAAGGATTTCCCACATTCATTACATTCATATGGTTTCTCTCCTGTGTGAGTTCTGTGATGATCAATGAGATATGACTTCATTCTAAAGGCCTTCCCACAGTGAGGACATTCATAAGATTTTTCCCCAGTGTGTGTTCTCTGATGTGCTACGAGGGTTGTCTTCTGGCGGAAAGACTTACCGCATTCATTACAAATATAGGGCTTCTCCTTATTATGAGTTTTCTCATGAAGAGCAAGGGTTGTCTTCTGGGAGAAGGACTTCCCACATTCATTACAAATATAGGGCTTTTCCCCTGTATGAGTTCTCTGATGTACAGTAAGATTCGCCTTCTGGTGAAAGGACTTCCCACATTCTATACAAATATAGGGCTTTTCTCCTGTATGAATTCTCTGATGTAGAGAGAGTGTTGTCTTCTGGCGGAAAGACTTTCCACAGTCATTACACTCATATGGTTTCTCTCCTGTATGAGTTCTCTGATGACGAATGAGGTGTGACTTCAATCTGAAGGCATTCCTGCATTGTGAACATTCATATGATTTCTCCCCTGTATGTGTTCTCTGATGATCAGTGAGGGCTGTCTTTAGGCGGAATGACTTACCACATTCATTACAAATAAAGGGTTTCTCTCCTGTGTGAGTTCTTTGGTGATCAATGAGATATGATTTCCTTCTAAATGAATTTCCACATTGATGGCATTGATAAGGTTTTTCCTCTGTGTGAATTCCCTGATGCAGAATCAACACTGACTTCCTGCAGAAGGACTTCCCACATTCAGTGCATATATGTTTTTTTTCAATATTGGTTGCTCTTCTCCTTTTATTATGTTCAGATGGGTTTTCATTTCTGTAAGCTCTATGATGTGTAAGTAAATCTCCCTTTTTAAGCAATAATTTTTCACAGTTATTATATCCAAATGACTGTACTGGAGTTTCTATCTTAGGATACTGCACCAGCACTTCATTATGACTGATACCTCTACCATGTTGATTATGGGATTTGACTCCATGGTGAGCTGTCTCTGGTTTACTATTGAAGAGTGATTTATCATATCCATTATACTCATTATGAGAATTATGATTCTTTCTTGCAGGATTTAGACTACTTATGATTAATTCTGATACATTTTTAAAAATCTTTCCATGACTGTCATATTCAGGCATTAAATTTTTTGAATTTATAGGGTTTTCGCTTAAAGTAAATGTCCTGTCATATGCATTATTATTCTTCTTAAACAGTTTTTTGTGACTGATGAGCACAACTGATCTAGAATACTTATCTTGGCATTCTTTAAATGTCACTAAAACGTCTTCGGCATTCCAGTTTTGTTCTAGAAAAAAATTTAACAACTTATGACTCTTCAGACATTTGCTATGAAAAGGAATTAAATTAGGGTCTATTATATGAGGCAAAACAAGACCTCAGACAAATTACTCCCTTCCTGGGGCACAGAAGCTAAATAAAATCTTCTGCTTCCATGTGGAAAAGAATAGAAAAGTAAGAAATGAATGCTAATAACTTTTCCACTTTGCAACAGAAATTCATAAAGTTGACTGAACACAAGAAGCAGTGAAGAGAAGACAAAAATGGAGGAAGAGGGATTGATGCTTGGATAGGCAGATTCAGAGGCAATGAAGTGAACCTATCAAAGGCGTTAATCTTTAAATAGGATGGACAAGATTAGTAGAAAAAGCTTATTCAGAGAAAATATTAGAGTAAGGATTACCTCTGGAGGACACAGAACAGAGCCTATATTTTTATATATCATCTCTAGATTGCAAGGTAAAAACTTCCAGTTGTTCTACCATCCCCATCCTTGTAGCCATCAATGGTAAATTAATAATCCCAAGCATCAATTAATTTCCCAGTATTTAGAAAAACTATCCCATATTGTAGGTCTAATCCTCTATATAGCTGAGAATAATTTTCTCTTGTGACAAATTAGAAAAACACAACAGGAAATTTAAAACAGACTAGGGGTATATTCACTGGGGTATTCAGATTGCTGTTACTACCAATTTTTTCAGAATTGTTCAATTAAAAACTCTCATGACCATCAATTATAACTATTCCTCTTTTCAATTGCTGACTTATTTTTTCAGGTTTAAAGAAAGACTATTCAAGTCCATCCCCAACACAGTAACATTCCCTAATTCCAGATGAGACTGCTCATTCTGGTTCTAGATCATTCCTTAACTTTAACTTACACTTCTAAGTTTAGAGCTATATTTGACTTATGTCACTTTATACTCATCCAAATTTGGTAGAACAATGTTAAATCTAGGCTCCAAAATCTTTTTTCTGCCTTGAGTCCATTACCACCAACACTAACATATAGGAATTTATCCTGTAAACAAAACTTTACATCCCCTAGAATCACACTTTATATTCTAACAAGTGTTAAGGATTGTTCCCATATTTGACAAATCTCAGCCATAAAAATGTACATTAATACTGTATATCACAGGTGGTGTGCTTGATAGAAACCAAACGCTTCATTTAGACTGTATACAGTCATAGGCTATACAGCTATATCTAACAAGAACTTATAAGTACATGCTTTCTGACTGAGGGAAACAGATAGCTCTCCTGTATAGCTCCACAAACAGGTCATGGAATTACTAAATACCTAAACAAGTTATATACTATAGCAAAGACAGAAACAGGTGATCTTATCTTTGGCAGAAAGAATCCTTAAGCATAAACCATGTACAATCAGGTATTACATTATATAATCATATCCAAGTACTGTGTATGTTACAATTCATAAGCAGCAAGGAAATTCACAGAAAAAGAAAACTATGGATATGATGTGGAGTAGTCAAGGAATAGTCCATGGAGAAGAAATCTCAAGACTGAACCATAAGATACACATTTTGTGGAAGGGAGAACACAACATAATGAAAAGTACAGATATGACAAATCCTATATATTTAGAGAAAAGTTAGTACATTGGATCAAGTGGAAATTACCAAGAGTTTCCCACAAGATAGAGAAATAAATTTGAAAAAACCAGATTAGGGCTTAATATGTTAGATCTTGAATGATGACGAATTTCAATTTCATGTAAAAAATAAATAACAGGTAACAAGTGACATATCTTGTCAGAAAAGTAACAATATAATTTTAATGAACTAGGAAAAATTATAGTGAAGACCAACTGCAAATATAATAATCAAGACAGAAACTAAGATAGCTATTCTGTATGATGTCAGTGACAAATGTAAGTATGGGAGAAGTAAATATATTTCAGAGGCTGATAAACATAACATAAATTGTAAAGAGAACCATAAGAACTGATGGCAGAGATAGAAGAATCAAGCTGGTATCAGGTAGGAAAAATAAGTTAGAAACAGAGGGAAAATAATTTAAGAGCTAGAAAAGTTAAGTGATTTTTATGTCCAACATATGCCACAAAATAGGTAAGACATTATATTGTAAAACTCCTAAAGGACTAGGGTGAAGGTGGGAGAAATAAGATGAGTATGTCCATTCAGAGGCATCAACAAAAAACAAAGAACTCAAATCCTGAGAATAAATAAGATTATTATAATACAGACTTCCAGTCAAGATGGAGGCATAGGTAGACAGGCTTCACCTCCTTGCTCAACCGTAGAAAGAATTATAACCAGATCTCAAAACTATTAACAGCCAGGACTGTCATATAATCAAGCTGTATGGAAATCCAACACAGATTTAAAGAAGACACATTCATCCAGATGCATAGCAGGGACAGAGTCACAGAGAAGGGCAGAGATGCAGAGTGGAGCTGAAAGGCAAAGGCGGCATGGAAAGGACAATGGATGGGAGAGAAACCTTGGAAGCAAGTGATCCCAGCCCCACACATAGGGTTCCAGCACGGGGAAGATAGATCCCTGTTAGCTCTGGCATTAAAAACTAGTGGGTTTGGGGTGACTGCAGAAACGGCTGGAGTTTTGCTGACTCAAGGGCTAGCATAGTCCTAGAATGTGTGCAAACCTATCTGCTCAAGGGCTCACCACCTGGGCTGGAAGGGTACCAGTAATACACAGGAAGAGAGTGAAGTGACTGGAAACAGGGTGAGTACCAGGCAAACTGCCAGAAGCCAGGAGGCAGCACTATCTCCTCTCTGAGCCCTCTCCCACACAGCCACAAAGTGGTGAAGTGGGTTGTCCTGCCCTGGCAATTACCTAAGGCTCTGCCTCATACAATTTCCAGGGGCCTTTTCTATGTATGTTATGCTACTAAGACAGGAAGTAGAAGCAGCTCTACTTAATACACAGAAACAAACACAGGGAGCCTGACAAATTGAGGAGACAAAGAAATACGGGCCACATGAAAGAACAGAACAAAACCCCAGAAAGAGAACTAAGCAAAATGGAGATAGCTAACCCATCAGATACAGAATTCAAAACACTGGTTATCAAGGTACTCAGAGAACGCCTTGAGTAGGGCAAAAATATAAAGGAAGAAATGAAGTTTACACTAAGTGAAATAAATAATAATCCACAGGAAACCAACAAAGAAGGGAAGGAAGCCAGGATTCAAACCAACAATTTGAAGTATAAGGAAGAGATAATTATTCAATCAGAACAAAAAGAAGAAACAAGAATTCAAAAAAATGAGGATAGGCTTAGGAACCTCTGGGATATCTCCAAATATGCCAACATCCGAATCATAAGGATGCCAGAAGGAGAAGAGGAAGAGCAAGAAATTGAAAACTTATTTGAAAAAATAAGGAAAGGAAACTTCCTTAAATTGGTGAAGGAAATAAACATACAAGTCCAGGAAGCACAGAGAGTCCCAAACAAGTTGGACCACAAGAGGACCACATCAATACACATCATAATTAAAACACCAAAGGTTAAAGATCAAGAGTGCATCTTAAAAGCAGCAAGAGAAAAAGCTGAGAATTACCTACAAAGGAGTTCCCATAAGACTATTAGCTGATTTCTCAAAAGAAACTTTGCAGGCAAGAAGGGACTGACAGGAAATATTCAAAGTGATGAAAAACAAGTACCTACAACCTAAATTACTCTATCCAGAAAAGTTATCATTTAGAATGGAAGGGCAGATAAAGTGCTTCCCAGACAAGGTAAAGCTAAAGGAGTTCATCACCACCAAGCCATTATTACAGGAAATGTTAAAGGGACTTATTTAAGAAAAAAAAGAAGATCAAAACTATGAACATTAAAATGGTAACATTCCCAAGTATCAACAACTGAATAAAAAAAAGCAAACTAAGCAAACTAAGCAAACAATCAGAATAGGAACAGAATCATAGATATGGAGATCACTTGGAGGGTTCTCAGCTGGGAGCGGGGAGCGGGAGATCGGGGGTAAATGTGCAGGGATTAAGAAGTATAATTGGTAGGTACAAAATAGACAGGGGCATGTTAAGAATAGTATAGGAAATGGTGAAGACAAAGAACTTACATGCATGACCCATAGACATGAACTAAGGGGGTAGGAATGATGGAAGAAAGGGGGGTGGGTACCAGGCGGAGGTGAGCAAAGAGAGAAAAAGTGGGAAAATTGTAATAGCATAATAAATAAAATATATTTAAAAAAACAACAACCAAGGATTGACTTAGAGAATGGTGATCAGCCACATAAAATGAACCATAAGCCCTGCCCTAGTGGCTCAGTTGGTTGGAGCATCATGCTGTACAACAAAATGTTGTAGGTTCTATCCCTGGTCAGGGCATGTATGTAGGTTGTACGTTTGATCCCCAATTATGGTTCAAGTGAGAGGCAGCTTATTGATGTGTCTCTCTCACATTAATGTTTCTCCTTTTCTCTCTGTGTCTTTCTCTCTCTCTACCTTCCTCTCTCTCTAAAATCAATAAACATATCCTCAGGTGAGGTTAAAAATAAATAAATAAATAAAATGAACAACAAAGTGTAATGGAAGAAAATGCTAACTATGGAATTATCAGTATGGGCTAAGCATAGGAGTTTTAAAATTAATAGCTAGGTTTATGGTGAGAATAGGAACATAGACTTAGCACGAAAAAATAAGTCTGAGGTAAGAAAGGGAAAAAAATGGAAAGCAACTAAGAAGAGAAGCATTAATCAAGAATTTTCAATTTTTTAAAGACTGATTTAAGAATTCCTACAAGAAATCTATACAATGGCAGTGAGAGAAGGGAATGTGAACGCTAGAGAAAGACAAATAAAAAAAAAAGGCCTAAAAGAAGGAAGGCTCACGGTACATTTTGATTAAGTCAAGAGTGGCAACTATCTTTGGTAACACCAAACAAACTAGGAAAGAATAAGATATAGGGAAAATGATATTAGAAAGTTTGCTTCAAGTTTGCAGTCCTAATAATGATTTCAAAGGTTAAGAGCCTTTAAAAAGACTTCCCAAAATATTTCAAAGTTGCCATCACCCTTATAACCACTTATAAACTTATTTTTTACTAGTTTCATCTCCCTCAAAATCAGAAACTCACCTAAGCAGGTGTGACTTGTCAGTGGTGTCCATGGCTCTTCTCCTCGTTCCAACTTGAGGATCACATCAGGCTTGGCCATGTGACAGCCTGATAAGGGAAGACTTGGATTAAGTTGCTTAGGGTTCAATATACTTAAAAACTAGTAAGGTGTATTTTCAATACTGCAAATTAAGATACACCTTTGCTTAACAGTGAACTTAATACCTTGCACTGGGCAAGTGAAAGATAAATTATTTCTGCTAACTAAAAAGGACTCATCACCGCTTATCCCTGAAACTGAAGATCACACATACTTTAAGCACTCTGAAAGAAAATATATGCTACTGAAAGTTTCAGAGAGGTTTTCTTACCCACAGAAATGAGGTGGCAATAGTTTTCCAACATCACATCCATGTATAGAGTCTTCTGAGCAGGATCCAGGTGCTGCCACTCCTCCTCTGTGAAATCCACAGTCACATCTTTAAATGATACTGATCCCTGCAACAGATAAAAACTGTGATCACAACAAGTTGACTAGATATTCAGGATTAATTTTGATCCTGTTTCTTTGTGGCATTTGGAAGACAACTTGTAAAGAAAGGCTATCATTTTTCTTGTTTTGTGATTCACATTGTGAAGAAAACAAAAATCAAAGTACAAGTACCTGCCAACAAATTTATTTAATAACTCATTCTAAAACTATTTACTGTTAAGTCACTTTGTGCCCCCAAACTGCCTTCATTCTCTTGGATGTCAAGACAAAATACTGTCCCTGCTTATAAGAAGTTACAGCCTCAAAGCATGTAACACATACCTTCAAGAAGGTATATGTAAACAGAAACCTACAAAAAGGTATTACGGGTAGTACAACAGAAGAATATAAAGGATGCAGTACATCACAACAGCAGAACAATTTTCTTAGTGTTCACTGAGGAGGTGAATTTTTTCCCTTCAATATTACTGTGAGGTGTAAGAAGAATATGATTTTAAACTACACGAGAGTGACTTTTGGCATCCAGTGATCATAGTGTGAATTGGCCAGGAAAACAATCCTTCAGATAATAATTATAAAATCTGAACACAATATATGATAACCAATGAATAGATGGCATTGAAAAATAACCAAAACAAGAAGACATATGCTCAAAAGTCAGCAAATGCAATGAGTAAAACTGTTAAATTTGTGGCATTTTTGCATGAAGTACTGTATCCAAAATCCCACAGCTCTTAAGGCAGTAAACCACAGCATCCTTCCTCAGACATGGTACAGAACAGAACTGAAAGGCAGATGAGCTGTATATTTAGGGATAAATGCTGAAAGTCAGAGAAGTATAGCATGAATGAGACCTAAAATCTGAGTATAAACCCTGCCAGAACTCCAGGTTGAGAGTTAAACTGAGCAATTGTTGGAGAGATCACAGAGGGCTTAGGAAAAAGCAGACAGAAAGACACCAGAAAAGAGTTTTGAAAAACAGAAGTGCACTTAGTGAGACTGAAATTTCTGCTTTGTTGATTACCAGCATTCTACAACACGCTGATAGCTCAAGCAGTAAAAAAATGAAGCCTTACAGATTCAGCTGTCATAAATGGGGGCTGACAAAACAGCAGGATAGTATAAAGGGTAAAACCCTGAAAAAAGAACTGTAGAAAGTAAGACCCAAAATCTATGTATATAAACACTCACCAATTCCTTGCTTGAGAGCTAAAGAACATGAGCAAAAGGAGAACTTACCTACCCTCAGAGGGCTAGGGTAAAAAGCAGCAGCTGGAAGCTTAAGGATATATCAGCTGCTTCTTACTTGAGGGGTAAGCAGTAGGGCAGAATAACTTGATTCTAAATAAGCTAACCACCTGCTAGGGGAAAAAAACCCCATAATCTTTAGAACAATAATATATCATATTTTGAATTACTATCACATATTATTTATGATATCCAACTTTCTAGCAAAAATTACTGGACATGCAGAGAAAACAACAAACAAAAATGAAGGTGAATATGATCCATATTGAGAAAAATACAGTCAGAGTATCTAATTAGTAGGTCCTAATGTTGGATTTTGCCCCCCCAAACTTCAAAGCATCTGTTCTAAATGTTTCAGAGAAGTAATGGAAAACCTGGCATTTCATGTACCAGTATGTAAACTATAAGAAAGTACAAAATGAAATTTCTAGAGCTAAAGGTACGATGACTGATATGAAAAATTCACTGTATAGACTCAATAACAGATCAGAAATATAAAAAAGAATCAGCAATGTGTAAACAGATCAACAAAAATTAAGCAATCTGAATAGAAAGAAGAATAAGGGAAAATGAATAAAATCACAGAGATCTGTGGGTCAATTTCAAAATAATCCAATGTAGATATAACTACTGTCCCAGAAAGAGAAAGAAAATTTGAAAAAAATTTAAGGTAATAATGGTTTAACACATTCAGAGTTACAAAAAACTTTTAACTTACATACCAGAAAGCTTAATGAACCTCAAGAGAATAAGAAACAAAGAAACCATACCTCATATAATCATAATCAAACTTCTAAAAGTCAAAGATAACCTCAACCAAGTATTATATTTTCAGCAAAATTATCTATTAAAAATAAAGGCAACTTAAAGCTGTTTTCAGATAAAATCTGAAAGAATTCATTACTAGCAATATCGAAACATCAAAAATGGTAAAGGAAGTTCTTCAGGTTGAAAGTAAAAATGTCACCCAATGATAACTAAGATCTTTAGGACAGAATGAAGAGGATGAGAAAGTTATATATAAAATACTATAAATATTCCTTTCCTTCTTTCTTTAAAACATGTGACTATGTCAAGCAGGTGCTGGTGAGCATTTTCTGCTGTTTTAGCATGAAAGCAACCATAACGGTGTGTAAAATGTATGAGCACAGTTGTGTTTCAATGAAACTTTTGAATGGACACTGAAATTTGAATTTTCATAGATCAGAAATATTTTGCTTTTGCATTTTTCAAACAATTAAACTATAAAAACCATTCCTAATTCACAGTCTGCACAAAAGCAGGCATCAGTTTGGATTTGGCCTGTGGGCTGTAGGATATTGTTTTAAAGTAAGCATTCTAAACCCAATTATTTACAAACATAAATATCCCATACATGGAAACAAAACCCCAAACAAAAACCCCCAAAAACCAAAAGATGGAAAGGTAAGTAAACAGATCTATAATGTCATAAGATTTATGTATTTTCCTTAGTCTACTATTATCTCTAAGTAAATCATAAGTTAAAGATGCATGTTGCAATCCCTTGAAGCAACCACAAAATAATAATACAAATAGAGATAACTATAATGTCAATAATGTAATGAAAATATATTATTAAAATGTATTTGACTGACACAAAATTAAACACAATTAGGAAGATATGAACAAAAACAGGTTAGGAGGAACCTTAATGAATATTACAAACTGTAAGACACCAGTCTGAAAAGGTTACATACTTTATGATTGCAGCTACTATAAAACATTCTGGAAGAGGCAAAATTAAGGAGATCATAAAAAGATCAGAGGATGCCGGAAATTAGGGGAGAGGAAGGGATGAATAAGTACAGTACAAAGGTTTTTAGGGCAGTGAAACTATTCTGTATGATGCTATAATGGTGGATATATGTCATTATACATTTCTCAAAATCTGCAGAACACACACCACCAAGAATGAACACTGATGTAAACTATGAACTTTGGGAGAATAATGATGTGTCAGTGTAGGTCCCTTTACTGTAACAAAGGTACCACTCTGATGTAAGATGTTGATAGTGGGGGAGGCTATGCATGTGTGTGGAGGGTAGGGGGTAAATTGAGACTCTCTGTACTTTCTACTCAATTGCGCTGTGGATCTCAAACTGCCCTCTTATATAAAATCTATATTAATGGATTAACAAAAACAAAAACAAACAAACAAAAAAAACAACAACCCCAACAGGCTAGGCAAATGAAAAGAAACAGCAAAATGGTAGCCCTAAATTCAACTATATCTTTAATTATATTAAGTGTAAATACACTAAACACTCTAATAAATAGGCCAAGATTATTGGATTGTATAAAAAAGCAACTCAAATATGTTCCGTCTGCAAGACACATACATTAAAATAACACGGATATAAAGTAAAACAAGTGGTAAAAACATATAGACACTAAACATGGTAAAGCTGACTTTGGCTATAGTAAAAGCAAAAAACATATTTCAAATTGAAGAATATTACTACTGCAAAGAGGAACATTTTATAATGATAAAGAGTAAATATATCACAAAAATATAACAATTACAAATGTATACATACTTCGACAGTTTCAAAATACATGAAGCAAAAATTGGCAAAAGTAAAATGAAACTTTAAAAAGTCCCAAGTCATGGTTGATGTTAATGTTTGTCAGTAACTGAAAGAGGCAGACCAAAGTTGGTTGGAGTGGGATGGAGATGTGTAAAGATGCAGAATTTCAAAGAATACTGACAAATAACTAACTCACATGATAGTTATTGAACACCGGTTTCAATAATTTCCCAAGACATTTTTTCAAAGGGAAAATAGACTATGCATAGATAAATCACATGGAGCATATTTTCTGACCACAACTGAATTAAATTAGGTATCAGTAAAAATAATGTATCTAGACAAGCCCTCAATATTTGGAAATTAAACAATACACTTCAAAGTAACCAATTCTGGGTCAAAGAACAATAAAAATGAAAATGTTCATAACATATATTAAACTAAGTAAAAATAGATCAATATTCAAAGATGCAATTAAAGTAGGCTAAGAGAAACTTGTACATTTAAATGCTTATATTAGAATACACAATAGATGTAATGCCAAAAATAATTTTAAGTTTTATTTTTAAAAAAGTCAAATTAAACACAAAGCAAGAAGAAAATAGTAAAGATAACAGCAAAAATTAGTGAAATAGAGAGTATAGGGAAGAAAATCAATGAAACATAAAGCCAAATTCCTGAAAGTATCTGTAAAATGAAAAAAAAGTTAGTTGGGTGGATTACACAATAAAGAGTGATGTCACATATGGCCACTATCAGATAATATCCTACAGATATTAAATAGGTACAAGGGTAGATTTCAAACTAATTAAAGGCAATAAATTAGACAATGTAGATGAAAGGATAAATATTTTCCCTTAAGAAACATGTTACTGAGTTCTGGCCAACATGGAGTCATAGGTAGAAACACTTCGCTTCCTCCCACAACCAAAAGAAGGATAACAACCAATCTAAAAACAATAAACAACCAGAAGTGCCAGAAAATCAAACTGTCTGGAACTCTGACAACCAAGGAGTTAAAGAAACATTCACCCAGACTGGTGGGAGGGGTGGAGACCGTTGGTCCAGCGGAGAGGATGCGCTGGCATGGTGGCCAAAGGTGTGGGTGAGACAGGGCTGGCTGAGTGGGAAACTGAAGACTCAAATAGCTGTAGACTACTGCAGGGGTTGCCACAGAGGGAGAAACTCCCAGTCTCACACAAGAGAGTTCGATGGAAAGTAGAGCTAGAGTGGAGCAAGCGAACTGCATTGTTCCCTCTCTGACCCCTTCCCCACAGACAGCGCCACAATGCAGCAAAGAGGGTTGCCTCACCTAGGTGAATACCTAAGGTCCACCACCTTACAACATAACACGTGCACCAAGACAAAGAAATATGGCCCAAATGAAAGAACAGATCAAAATTTCAGAAAAAGAACTAAGCAACAAGGAGATAGCCAACCTGTCAGATGCAGAGTTCAAAACACTGGTTATCAGGCCCGGCTGGTGTAGCTTAGTGGATTGAGCACGGGCTGGGAACCAGAGGGTCCCAGTTTGATTCCCAGTCGGGGCACATGCCTGGGTTGCGGGCCAGGTCCCCAATGAGGGCCATGTGAGAGGCAACCATACATTGCTCCTTCTCCCCTCCCTTCTTCTCTCTCTGAAAATAAATAAATAAAGTCTTAAAAAAAAACAAAACACTGGTTATCAGGATGCTTCAGAACTGATTGAATATGGATTCAAAATAAAGGAAGAAGTGAAGGCTATACAAAGTGAAATAAGGCAAAACATACAGGGAACCAACAGTGAAGGGAAGGAAACCAGGACTCAACTCAGTGATTTGGAAAAGAAGGAAGAAATAAACATTCAACTAGAACAGAATGAAGAAACAAGAATTAAAAAAAAAAAATAAGGAGAGGCTTAGGAACTTCCAAGACAACTGCAAACATTCCAATATCTAAATCGTAGGGGTGCCAGAAGGAGAAGAACAACAGCAAGAAACTGAAAACTTATTTGCACAAATAATGAAGGAAAACTTCCCTGGTATGGCAAAGAAATTGGACCCAAAGTGGAACACACCAAGGCACATCATCATGAAGTTACCCAAGCTTGAAGATAAGGAGAGAATCTTAAAAGCATCAAGAGAAAAGGAAAGAATTACCTGCAAAGAAGTGCCCATAAGGCTATCAGCTGATTTCTCAAAGGAAACCTTACAGGCAATAAGGAGCTGGAAAGAAGTATTTGAAGTTATGAAAGGCAAGGACCTACATCCAAGATTACTCTATCCAGCAAAGCTATCATTTAGAATGGAAAGGCAGGTAAAATGCTTCCCAGATAAGGTCAAGTTAAAGGAGTTCATCATTACCAAGCCCTTATTATATGAAATGTTAAAGGGACTTATCTAAGGAATAGAAGAAGATCAAAACCTATGAACAGTAAAATGACAAGTCACAACTATCAACAACTGAACCTAAAAAAATGAAAACAAAAACTAAGCAAAGAACTAGAACAGGAAGAGAATCAGAGAAATGGACATCACATGGAGGGTTTTCAGTGGGGAGGGGGAGGGGAAGAATGGGGGGGAGGTACAGGGAATAAGAAGCATAATTAGTAGGCATAAAATAGATGGGTAGAGGTTAAGAAACATGGAAGTCAAAGAACTTATATGTTCAACCCATGGACATCAACTAAAGTGGGAGAATGCTGGAGGGTTGGGGGTACAGGGCAGAGGGGGGATAAAGGGGGAAAATTGGGAAAACTGTAATAGCATAATCAATAAGATATACTTAAAATATGTTACTGAAACAAAAAAATCTGAAATCCTAACTACTAAAGATACTGATTTTACAATTTAGAAAATTCTCACATAGACTGTTCCAGACCCAGAAGTCTTCAAAATAAGTTGTATCAAACATTTAAGAGTTAATGAGAGCTCTTCTGCTCAGGCCTATGGCACTGGCAGGATGGGCATGTGTCGTGCTCTTCACATTGCCAAGCAAGCTCCAGAGCCACTTGAGGAGATCAGAAGTGGCATGATAAATGGTACAAGAAAGCCCACTTGGGCAAGCCCTGAAGCCCAATCATTTTGGAGGTGCTTCCCATGAAAAGAGAATTGTGCTGGAAAAAGTAGGGGGTTAAAGGCCAACAGCCAAAATCTGCCATAAGGAAGTGTGTCAGGACCTAGCTGATCAAGAATGCAAAAAAATTAGTAATAAGTAAAATAAAAAAAATACAAGTCTTTGTATCCAATGATGGTTATTTTAATTTTATTGAGGAAAATGATGATGTTCTGGTTGCTGGATTCGGTCACAAAGGTTGTTAAAATAGTCAATGTCTCTCTTTTTGTCTTACACAAAGATAAGAAGGAAAGACCAAGATCATAAGATTTGATGGTAAAAACATAGTAGAAATAAATTTTCATTTACCAAAAAAAAAAAAAAAGAGTTAATGGGACTATTACACTAAATCTTTTTAAAAATCAAGAGTACTTTCTAATTTGTTTTATTAAGTAACTGTTACCAAAATAAAAAGACAATAAGGAATATCACAGAGCAGTATCCCTGATGAATTTCAATGAAAAAATTAATACAATATTAGCAAATTGAGTAAAGTGATATATAAAAAAGCATTACACATTATGAGCAAGTTGTTTTGTCCCTGGAACACCCCTGAAATCAAGTCTGGAATGCAACGTTAGTATAACATCTGAAAATCACTAACATAATCATTATAATATCAGAATAAAATAATAAAACCATATGATAATTTCAAATGAAGAAAAAGAATTAGATAAAATTTAAAATATACCTATATTTGTTCTCACCAATCTTATTAATGCTGTAGATATTGTATAAAGAATGACAAAGAGAAACATGAAGCATACAGACTAGAAAAAGAGAAGACAAACTAGTTATAGATAACATGATCAGATCTGCAGAAAGAACTAAAGGAGTCTACAAAAAAGGGTACTAAAAATAATAAGTGAATTTAGCAAAGTCACAGTATACTAATATCAAAATATAAAAATCAAGTCTGTTTTTACATATTAACAATAATTGAAAATGAAACTAAAGAATAAAATTAACAAACTATCTGTAAGACCTGTACACTGAAAACTGCAAAAAAACTGCTGAGAGAAACTTTAAAAGGCCTAAATAAACATGGAGATATACCAGGTCCTTTGATTAGAAGATGCATTATTGTTAACATACCAATAATCTCCAACCAATCTATAGTCTTTGACAATCAGTCAAAATAGGTTGCTTTATAGAGATCAATAAGCTGAGCCTAAAATTTACATGGAAATGTAAAACACCTAGCATATCTAAAACAAGATTAAAAAAGAGATGGAAGATTCATTCACATTACCTGATTTCAGGACTTAATACAGCTGTGTTACACTGACAAAACCTTAAATATATAAACCAATGAAACATACTACAGAAGTACATCTACACATGTATAGTCAAATGATTGTCTCTAAGGGCTCCAGGATAATTCAGTAGGGAAAGGATGTGTTTTCACAGATGATTCTGGAAAAACTGAATATCTGTTTTAAAAAAAAAGGAACTTCAATTCTACCTTACGGCATACAAAAGAATTAAGTTGAAATGGATCATTCACTTAAAAGGAAAATCTAAAACCATAATTCTTATATATAAACAAAGAATGAGATATGCACAACCCTCACATATGCAAAGACTTCTGAGGTAGGACACAAAAAGCATGGACCATAAAATTTAAAAATCTGATAAACTGGATTTCTTTAAAATTAAAAACTTCAGCCCTGGATGGTGTGGCTCAGTGGATTGAGTGCTGGCCTGCGAACCAAAAGGTCATTGGTTCAATTCCCAGTCAGGGCATATATCTGGGTTGCAGAACACCTATCCAGCAGGGGGTGCTCAAGAGGCAACTACACATTAATGTTTCTCTCCTTCTGTATCTCCCTCCATTCCCCTTTCTAAAAATAAATAATAAAATCTTTAAAAAAAATTAAAAACTTCAGGGTTCAGTTGGTCGGGCATTGTCTCTCAGACCTAAAGGTTACTGGTTCAATTCCCAGTCAAGGCACATGTTTGGGTTGCAATTTTGGTCCCTGGTCAGGGCACGTGCAAGAGGCAATTGATTGATTTTTCTCTCCCTCTCTTTCTCCCTCCACTTTCTCTAAAAATAAATAAATAAAATATTTTTTTAAAAAATCAAATACTCAGCTGTAAAAGACACCATTAAGAAAATAAAAAATCAAATCAATGACAAAGAAAAGATATTCACAGTACTTTTATCTGAAAAAATACTTGTATAAAGAACTTTCACAACACAAGAATAAGAAAACAACCAATTCACTCAAAAGTTGGCAAAAGGTCTGAACTTAGAAGATTATATAAATGACAAACAGCAAAATAAAAAATGTCCACCAATTTTCATCTTATCAGGGAAATAAAAATTAAAACAATAATAAAATAACCATTACACACTTGCAAGGATGACTAAAATTATAAAGTGGCCATACCAAGTGTTGGTGAGGGTATGAAGCTACTGTAAATTGTATACATTACTGGTGGGAATGTAAAATGGCAGAACTTTGCATAACAATTTGGCAGTTTCTTATAAAGATAAACATACATTTTCCACACAGCCCAATGATTCCACAACTAGGTATTTACCTGAAAGAAATTAAAATATAGTCCATGCAGAGATTTTTTTCTGTAAATGTTCACAGAAGTGTCATTCATTATAGTCAAAAGTGGGAAAAAAATGTCTATCAAAAAATGAGTGGACAGGATTCAGAAGACAGCGGCCAAATAGGTAAGAGCCAAGTCTGCTCACTCTTGCACCCAACTCAGATACTTAACTGTGATCTTCCAAAAAACAAACAGTCAATGGAATCTTAGTTGATACGAAGTTTGGAAGCCAAAGAGTACAGAAAATGATTCAAAACAGGTGGTAAGAAGATTTTACAGGTGGATAGGAAAAGTCCTGGGCATGGTGCGGGGGGCAGTGGCTGCTGTGATACCCGCAGTTGCAATGCCTGCATGCGTGGAGAGCCTGGTCAGAGATAGCAGCCTACTGGCGCCCTCCCCTCCCAGGGCAGTTAATCCCCAGATCTGGGCTGTGAGGGACTTGGATACAAAAAGTCACTGGGGTGAATCAGGCTACACACACACAGAGCTACTGGCACACCCTAGCTGCAGTGGTGGACACCGGCTGGGAGAATGTCAGAGAGTGAGAGATACAGTCTGCACCTGGTTCTGGAGAAGCCGGCTGTGGCTGGCCATGATGGAGACAGACTCTTGAGTTTTTGGAGAGGTGGAGTGTGTAGAAAGCTGGACAGTGGCTCGGTGCTGCAGTGGGAGAATCCAGAGAGACTTTATTTTTAAAGGGGAGCTGAGGAGTGCTGGGCAGGGACTCTGCACATGCTGCTGCCTTGCCAACAAGAAGGGAGCTTTGTGGGTGCAATTTGCTCCCACTCAGTATAGCTGGGAAGATTGATCAAAGGGGTACAAAGGAAGGTGGTTTCTCGGCTCCAGGTGACCCCAGCCCGGGCTTAGAGGCTCAGAGTGGAGCATGCAGGCCTCAGTGTGCTGTGAGGGCAGTGAGCTGGGAACTGTGCACCTGAGATCATTTGAGGCCAGACTGGGCCCCCTTCCTTGGTGGAACCTCCTGGAGGGGAAGGTTGAGCCCAGCTCACACCTCCTGCAGGAGCAGTGGAAGATCTCCAAAACTGGTTGGGCAGTCTAAACAATTCTGCAGGGAGCATTTCCACTAGAGAAAGACAGCAAGAAGAACACCTAAAGGGGACCATATTGAACTCCTCCTGGGGAGACAAAGTACACTGGGTCCTAGGGCCCTATTTCACTGAGGCCATCAAAGCAGGGATTTCAGAAAGTGTGCAGCACGTGGGATTCAGGGTGCCACCCAGCCTCGGCAGATTGACCAACAAAATCAAATCAGTAATAAAAAAAAAAAATTCCAACAATCAAAAGCCCTAGATCAGATGGCTTCACAGGTGAATTTTACCAAACATTCAAAGAGGAATTAAAGCCTATCCTTCCCAAGGTATTCCAAAAAAAAAATGCAGGAGGAGAAAAGGCAAGTATTACCCTGATTCTAAAACCAAACAAAGGCATTAACAAAAAAGAAGAAAATCAGAGGCAATAAAATATCAGCAATACATTAAAAAGATCATACAGCATGATCAAGTGGCATTTATTTTGGGGATGCAAGGATGGTTCAATATCTGCAAATCAATTAACATGATAAACCACATAAACAAAACGAAGGCTAAAAATCATGATCATATAAACAGATGTAGTAAAAGCATTTTACAAAATTCAGCACCCGCTTCTGATAAAAGTATCAGCAAAGTGGGAATAGAAAGAACATACCTCAACATAATAAACACCATATATGACAAACCCACAGCTGACTCAACAGAGAAACGCTACAAGTGTTTTCCTTAAGATCAGAAACAGGACAGATATGTTCACTATCACCACTCTTCTTTAACATAGTATTAAAAGTCCTAGATATAGCAATCAGGAAAGAAAAAACATAAAAGGCATCCAAATTGAGAAGAAAGATATAAAACTGTCATTATTTGTAAATGAAAAAATACTACATAAAGAGAATCCTAAAGATTCCACTATGAAACTACTAGAATTGATAAATTCAGTAAAGTAGCAGATACAAAATTAATATTCAGAAATCAGTTGCATTTTTATACACCAATAATAAACTATCAGAAAGAGAAATTAAAACACAATCCCATTTACAATTGATCAAAAAAATAAAATGCCTAGGAATAAATTTAACCAAGGAGGTAAAATATCTGTATTTGAAAAGTTATAAGACATTGAAGAAAGAAACTGAAGAAGATACACATAAATGGAAACATCTACTGTGCTCATGGATAGGAAGAGGTAACATGAGTAAAATGTCCATACTACCCAAAGCAATCTATAGATTCAATGCAATTACTATCAAAATACCAATGCATTTTTCACAAAACTACAACAAATAATCTTAAAATTCATATTGAACCACAAAAGACCCCTCAGCCATCTTGAGAAAGACCAACAAAGATGGAGGGATCATGCTACCTGATACAAACTATACTACAAGGCTATAGTAATCAAAATGGCATGGTACTGGCTTAAAACCAGACACATAGATCAATGGAACAGAATAGAGCTCAGAAACAAACTCATGCCTATATGGTCAATTAAATCACGACAAAAGAGTCTAGCGTATACAATGGGGTAAAGACAGTCTTTTCAGCCCTGGCTGGTGTGGCTTAGTAGACTGAGCACCAGCCTTTGAACCAAAAGGTCACTGGTTGGATTCCCCGTCATTGCATGCACCTGGGTTGCTGACCAGGGTCCAGGCTTGGGGCATGCAAAAGGCAACTGATCACTGTTTCTCTCCCACATCAATGTTTCTCTCCCTTTCTTTCTCCCTCTCTTGCCCCTCTCTCTAAAAATAAATAAATAAAATATTTTAAAAAACCAACAGTCTCTTCAATAAATAGTTTTGATAAAACCAGACAGATACATGCAAAAAAAAATGAAACTAGACCACCTTCTTATACCATAAACAAGAGTGAACTCAAAATGGTTTAAACACTTTAATGTAAGACCCCAAAAATATAAAACTTCTAAATGAAAACATAAGCATTACACTCTCTGACATTTGTCTTACCAATATTTTTTTCTGATATATCTGTTTGAACTATGGAAACCAAAGAAAAAAATAAATGAATAGGACTACATCAAACTAAAAACTTTTTGCACAACAAAGGAAACCAACTCTAAAATGAAAATACAATCCACTGCATGGAAGAAGATACATTTGTTAACGGATTAATATCCAAAATTTATAAAGAACTCAAGACAACTTAACACCAAAAAACCAAACAATCCAATTTAAAAATAGGCAGAGAACCTGAATAGACACTTCTTCATAGAGGACATACAAATGGCTAATAGATATTGAGAAAATGCTCAATGTTACTAATTATGAGAGAAATGTAAACTAAAATGACTAGGAGAGGCCTGGCTGGTGTAGCTCGGTGGTTGAGTGCCATCCTGCAAATGAAAGGGTCGCTGGTTCAATTCCCAGTCAGGGCACATGCCTGGGTTGTGAGCCAGGTCCCCAGTAGGGGGTGCGTAAGAGGCAACCATACATTGATATTTCTCTCCCTTCCTTTGCCTTCCAAAAAAATAAATAAATAAAATCTTTAAAAAGATAACATAAAATGACAAGGATATATCACCTCACACCTGTCAGAATGGCTATTATCAGAAAATCAACAAACAAGCTGGCGAGGATATAGAGAAAAGGGAACTCTCACGCACCGAATGCAAATTGTTGCAGCCACTTTAGAAAACAATATGGAAGTTCCTCAAAAATTTAAAACTAGAAAGACCTTATTACCCATCTATTCTACTTCTGGGCATATATCTGAAGAAACCCAGAACGCTAATTCAAAAAGATGTATGTACTCCTATGATCATTGCTGTATACTTGTTATAGCCAAGATATGGAAGCAATCCAAGAGTCCATCAATAGACAAGTGGATAAAGAAGTGGTATATATGTACAATGAAATACTACTTGGCCATAAAAAATAATGAAATTTACCATTTGGGACAACATGGATAGAGGTAGAGGGTATTATGCTAAGTAAAGTAAGTCAGACAGAGGAAAATGAATACCATATGATTTCACTTATATGTGAAATCTAAAGAACAAAGTAAACACTATAGAAAAGAGCTAAAAAATGCAGAGAACACACTGATGGTTGACAGATTGGAAGGGGGATGGAGGGTGCTGGGTGAAAAAAATGAAGGGATTAAGAAGCACAAATTGAGCCCTCGCTGGGTGGCTCAGGTGATTAGAGTGCCATCCCATACACCAAAAGGTTGTTGGTTCAATCCCTTTTCCATGTGTGTATAGGAGGTAGCAGACAGATGTTTCTCTATCCCATTGATCTTTCTATCTCTCTCTCCCTTCCTCTCTCTCTAAAATCAATAATAATCAATTTTTATCCTCACTTTGGATGAGGATAAAAAAAAGAAGTACAAATTGATAGTGATGAATAATCACGGGGATGTAACATATAGCATAGGGAATATGGTCAATAACATTGTAATAATTATGTAGGGTATCAAGTGGGTACTTGAATTATTGGAGGGGATCAGTTCACAAATTATATAACTGTCTAAGCATTATGTTATATACCTGGAAGTAATATAAAATAATATTGAATGTTAACCATAATTGATAAACTTAATTTTAAAAAGAAGTTCTGGAAATAGTGGTGCTGGTTATATATCAATGTGAATGTACTTAATGGCACTTAATTATACACTTAAAAATGGTTAAAATGGTAAATTTTTATTTTATATATATATTTTACTACAATTAAAAAAAGTTAAACAGAAAAGTGTAAGAAACACAAAGATTTGTGAGTACTGGGATGAGCACTTAAGGGACTGGAAAAGGACCACAGCTGTTAAATAAGAAGACAAGTGATTGCTATGAAGAAGCACCCAAGTAAAGATGACATCAGTGGTGATGAAGGGATCTGTGGTATAAGAAATGAGATTCAACAATGAGAGGCATCTTAACTAAGGATAGTTGTATTAGCAGGTGGGCTGGGGCCATGAGCAGATTAGAAAAAATATTTAAAAAAACCCCAAAAGAACAGGATGGGCAGGAGTAAATATTGGGCATGTGTCTGAAGTTCCTGCGGAAGTTGCAGGTGGTGGTGATATTTATTTGCAGGCTGGACATGGTTTTGACACTCAGAATGGCAGTTTACAATTAAAATTATTTGAGCATCATTAGAATAATTGTGGTGGATTGTGAATAGAACAGAAGACTGTAAAGAAAAGAGAACCAATACAGAATCTGGACAACACCAGTATTTATGAGGTCCACATATAAAGATGAATGTTCCGAAAGAAAATACCAAGAGAAATATCTTTGAAAGCAAGAGCAGAATATTTCAAGAGTTACAATCTTAGTTTAGTAGGTGTCTAGGCATATACATTTACTTCTGCATATAAAATTAGAAGAAATTTAAAACAGAAATAAATCTATAACACCATTACAGCATACAGGGGGAATGTTACTGGCAGGCTATAGAATTTTAGAATTGTTAGTAGCCATGAGAAAAACTGAAGAACCAGACAGGAGAAAACAGGAATCTCAGTTCTATAGAAAATATGTTAAGCACAGTGTATTCTGAAAGCCTCAAGATAGGACTTCTTGTCACTTAATAATCACGATCTTTCAATTCCATCTCCATCCTGACTGTTTTTATCTATACAAGTTCATGCAGTAATATATTCTCATTTAACTTGAGGAAATGCATTTTTGTGCCAGTATTTCTTCTGAGAGAAGACTGAGAAAGATGTTGAATGATATACTCATTTAATGTATAAACACTGGTTAAAATTAGAAGGAGCACTTTTGGAAGGTGAAGGCTTATTTGGCCAGTATGGGAAGAAGTGGGGACCACTTCTCTGAAGGGAAAGACAGGCAAAAGGATTTAATACAAAAAAGACAAAGGCTCAAATATCCTTAAAAAAAAAAAAAAAAAAAAGACTATTTCAGAAAGGAGAGAGAAACCAGCACCTCACCTGAGCCATGGTTTTGAGATTTGCAAGAGATGCCCAGTCTTCCTTTGGGTTCCTCTTTGATAAAGTGATGGTTCCTAAGGGAAAGCCAATATGAAAAGATGCCACATAACACCACAGACATGGTTTACAGTTCTAATTGCCTCCATTTCCCTTGTTTTGGCCCTTGTCTACTCAGCAATCCCACATAAATAATACAGGGGGGAGGGGGACTGGGGGCACACAAAAAAAATAATACGGGGGGAGAATGAGCTAGATAAATTTTATTTTATTCCCAAAGCCAGAGATACAGGCCCTTGGAACAACAGGTTAAATTTTGAGAAAGCTTTTCTCCTCTCTAGCACCATGTTTTCTTGCCTAAGTGGCCTACTGATATTAACTACTTCCAAGCTTCTCTCCATCAAGGCTCTACAATTTATATCGTTACCAGCAATATATCAGAATACCTGTCACCCTTGATGAATATTGCTGATACAAACTTCTTGATGCTTGCCTATCTATAGGTATAAATTATGTTTCAAGATTTTTTTTGCTTACTATGAGAAAAGATACAATTCTTTTCATAAATTTAAAAACCATCTTTGGTTTCTTGTCTCTTACAATTATTTTGCTTTTCTTCTAGTTTACTTTTATTTTCTAGTTGATATTAGCTCTTTCTTAAAGGAAGGACATTAATTCTATATTTATGTAAAATAATTTTTTGTGCTTTGTCATTTGACTTTGGGTTTTTCCCACAGAAAAGTAACTAAAAACATAGATTATAGGGCATCTGGTTTTGTACTGATAGGTATTCAATGACCAGTATTTCTTCCACTCACCAAAACTGCCATCTTTATCATATACTTTATTGCTTCTATGTACTTAACTAGATCTGGGCTTTATATTTAGTTCCACTGATGTGTTCATAATTGCTAAGATCACTCTGCAGTTATTAATTTTAAAACACATTTTAGTATCAGTTAGGGCTACTTACCCCTTCATTACTTTTCTCTTTCAGAATTTCTGGCTTGTTCATTTTCTCCTAAGAACTTTAGAAAGTTGAAAAATTTTACTGAAACTGTGTGAAATGTTTGGGTGTTTAGATACTTTATCATGTTGTGTCTTTCTGTCCTTTTGTTTTAATTTTTGAGTCCCTTAGAAATATTTTTTAAAAATTTGAATATATCATACAATTCTTTGTATCACATATTTTTTCATTTAATATATTTTATTGATTCTGCTATTACAGTTGTCCCATTCTGCCCCCGCTATTCCAGTCTGTCTTGCACACCCGCTCCCACCCACATTACCCCTCCTTTAGTTCATGTCCATGGGTCATACATGTAAGTTCTTCGGCTTCTACATTTCCTATACTATTCCTAATCTCCCCTGTCTGTTTTATACCTACCATTTATGCTACTTACTTATTCTCTGTACTTTTTCCTCCTCTCTCCCCCTCCCATGATAACCTCTCATGTCTTACATAAATCCCTTTAACGTTTCATATAATAAAGGCTGGGTGATGATGAAGTCCTTGAACTTCACCTTATCTGAAAAGCACTTTATCTGCCCTACCATTCTAAATGAAAGCTTGCTGGATAGAGTATTCTTGGGTGTAGGTCCTTGCGTTTCATGACTTGGTATACTTCTTTCCAGCCCCTTCTTGCCTATAAGGTCTCTATTGAGAAATCAGCTGACAGTCTTATGGGAACTCCTTTGTGGGTAACTATCCTCTTTTCTCTCACTGCTTCTAAGATTCTCTCCTTATCTTTAATCTTGGGTAATGTAATTATGATGTGTCTTGGTGTGTTCCTCTTTGGGTCCAACTTCTTTGGGATTCTCTGAGCTTCCTGGACTTCCTGGAAGTCTATTTCCTTCACCAGCTTGGGAAAGTTCTCCTTCATTATTTGTTCAAATAAGTTTTCAATCCCTTGGTCTTCCTCTTCTCCTTCTGGCATCCCTATGACCCGGATGTTGGGATGTTTAAACATGTTCTGGAGGTTCCTAAACCTCTCCTCCTTTTTTTTGAATTCTTGTTTCTTCATTCTTTTCTGGTTGAATGCTTTTTTCTTCCTTCTGGTCCACACCGTTGATCTGAGTCCCAGTTTCCTTCCCATCACTATTCATTCCCTGTACATTTCCCCTTATTTCTCTTAGTACAGTCTTCCTTTTTTCACCTAATTTGCGACCAAATTCAACCAATCCTATGAGCAACCTGATTACCAGTGTTTTGAACTGTGCATCTCATAGGTTGGCTATCTCTTCGTGGCTTAGTTGTATTTTTTTCTGGAGTTTTGATCTGCTCTTTCATTTGAGCCATTTTTTTTCTCCATGCACCTGTTACTTTAAGGGGCGCAGCCTTAGGTGTTCACCAGGGCGGGGTAACCCATGTAGTTGTGTCGTGACGCTGCCTGTGGGGGAGGGGCCTGAGAAGGAACAATGGCACTTGCTCCGCTCTCTGCCGGCTTTCACTCACTTCCCCCGCTATCCACAAGCAAATTGGGCCCTTCTGTGCTGGTTCCTGGGTGTGTGGGCTTGTGTAGTTCTAAGTCCCTGTGGGTCTGTCCAATGCACTCTCCTGTGAGGCAGGGAGTTCCTCTCACTGCCGCCTCAACCCCAACAGGTGTTTTTAGTCTGTGGTTCAAGGCTTTATTTCCCTGCGATGGTGGGTTGCAAGGTCTGCTCTGCTCCCCAGCTTTTTCTCCCGGTTTATCTGTGCACGCAAATGAGGGACTGCCTGGTCCTCCAGTCTCAGCCCTGCTGGGTCTGGGTCGGTGAGCCTCGGGTTTCGCTGAGTGCCCTGGCCACGGGTCTCTCCAGGCAGCTGCAGCATTGCCTGTACCACTCCACAAACTGTCTTGCCACGTGCTCTCTGCCCGGCTCCACCCCGCTTACCACTCTGGATGAATGTGTCTTCCTTAACTCCTTGGTTGTTGGACTTCCATACAGTTTGATTTTCTGTCAGTTCTGGTTGCTTTTTGTTTTTAAATTGTTTTTCCTCTTTTGGTTGTGCGAGGAGGCACAGTGTGTCTACCTCCATCTTGGCCAGAAGTCCCTGTATCACATATTTTGATGGCCACCATCTTGGCCAGAAGTCCCTGTATCACATATTTTGATGGCCACTGGCCAGTTTTCTGTTTTCTGGTAAACACACACACTCATACATATAAATAGATACATAGGTATAGACATCTATATAGCTACCTATATGCACATCTACATAGACATCTGTACTTTGCTAATATTTTTTCTTTTCCCCAACAAACCTCTGAGTTTTCTAATTGCCACTGTTCATTTTTAACAGTATGGTAACTTAGAAATCTTTCTGCCTCAGTCTCAGCAATGTCCCAAAGATGGTGAGTTAAACAAGCTTCTAAGTGTCCCTCATTCTAAAATAAAGTCTGTAAAGCAACTGGCTGTAAGGTTTTGCTACCATTAATTTAACTCCTATTTCAAGAGGCTGTAGAGACTGAGAGAAGGGAGTCTCTTTAAGGGAGAATATTATTTTTAGAACATAGATTTCCAAGGGGGAGAAAAGTGGGTGATTCTCTCTTCCTTATAACATACAGGGGCCCTTGACACCCTGAGGTCCACTGGGAACTAAAGTGATGAGAGAATTTGTGGGAAAATTTTACATGTTTCCATGATTTGGCAGGGCAAGGTTGACTATGGTGGCTAATTCTCACCTGAGCTCTAAATAAGGAACCCATGGATGGAGCCTACCTGGACTGGCATGTATCCTCCTGCCCCAGAGGACTGAATGGAGAGGCAAGACCCACTAGACCAGATGGGCCACTGCATATCCAGAGGAAGAACTGGGGAGGCAGCTGGAGAAGTGGCTATACCCATTAGAAGAAAAGAGTATCTGGAAATTTCCAGCAGTGGGTTCTCTCAGAGGGTAAGAGATGACTTACACTAAATTATGATGTTACCAGCCATGTTAGCCTCTTCCTGTCCCTGACTTCTGACTTCTCTTCCCTTTTCCAGTTCCCAGTCCATTTTAGCTGCAGACTACCCACCTAGAGGGAGTAAACAGGAGCAAAACAGAGGTTGAGAATTAGAGAAGAAATTGCAGGCTTCCAGCAGAAGGGAGAGTTTTCTGCTTTTAAAGCAAGTTTGAAGTACTGATTTATACAATGACTATTTTATTTAGCTAAATGAATATTATAAGATTGGATTGATCTTGTGTTTAAATGTCCAACAGATTTTTTATTATTTTCAGAATGCCTGAAGAAGTTATTAAATCTGTCCAGTAATTTCCTCAGCAGCAGCAGCAGCAGGAAAAAACATCACCCCAATAGAAATTTTGAGTGTCACTTATGGGTTCTACTCATTTCAACATATTAGTCATTAGTCGATATGAGGTTTCCCAATACACTATCCTACAATCTGAAATTTTAAAATTTTTACCTCACCCTCTCTGTTTTTAAAACCTCTATTTCTTTTACTTGTCTAATTGCAAGAGTCATATAAAATAACCAGTATTTAGATAATCTAAACAATACATTTTAACTAATCATGCACCCAATTCTCAAGCACTCCATCTCAATTACACAATGAGCCACATTCAAATTAGTCACTGTGAACTATGCACACAAAATACTTTGAAAATCAGACATATGTACACTTACAGCATACACTACACAATCACCATCCCACAGACACATGTCACACATAATCTCATGGAGCCCATAACAATACTTCTTCACAAAGTAGCAAAATATCATGCACAAACCCCTCACAGTGGCCTCTTTAAAGTTGTGTACAGTCTCAAAAACAAATTGAGAAATTATTAGGAGAGGGGGATCCAAGATGGCAGAGTAGTGGAAGCTACACTAACCTCCTCCCAGGACCAAACTGGAATTACAACTGAATTGTGGAGAAATCACCCAGAACAAACAACTGAACAATAGTGAGAGAGAAAAGCTTTATAACCACAGACAGACAGAAGAAACAGATCGAGCACAATGTGACTGGTAGGGAGTGCAGTGGAGACACACGAGGGCTGGCTGGGTGCCCACAGGTGGCAGCTAAAGTGCCAGAGGGATATTCAAGCAGTTGGTTGGATCCTCCTGAGAAGTGTGGGGTATAAACCTTAAGCTGGGATCCCCAACCTAGCACAAGAGCCTCAAAAGTACACAGATAACATCCAGTTGCAAAAAGCAGCAGGGTTTCTCTCTGCCAGAGACAGATGCAAAGAGCTGTTTAAAGGGCTAACGTATAAATTTTCATTTGCAGCCACTTACCCTGGGCTCTGGCAAAGGGGGCTTGTGGGTAGAGTGGACTAGAGATGCCTGAGAGACTGGGGACAGAGGCTCTGGGTAGAGAACTGAGAGAGTAGCTGCCAGGAACCTGGTGCTGAGTCATCCCCCCTGTGGCAGCAGCCATCATACTCAGGCAGACCATTCCCCTCCAAGTGGCAGCCGCCTGAGGGGAAACAATAGCTCTGACCCAGGAGGAATTCTGCCCCACTTATGGTGTTTAAGCCTGACTGCTGAGTGAAGAGTGACTAGATTAACAACTGAAGGAGTCAGCCACAGACACCAGATCCTAGGAAGTCTTGTACAGGCTGCCTAAGGCTGGACAAGGTTACCATCTGATATCACAAGAGGCAGATCCAGAAAGAAAAACAGTGTCAAATGCTAGATGGTACCCAGACAAAACCCACTGTGGTCTTTTCCATGATTTGCAATATTTTCTTTCCTGCATAGCTTTTTAATATTCATTTCTTGTCCTTCAAGTTCATACATATTAAGTCACTAGATATTGTACCATAGTTTATTACAATTCACATATTTCTCCCCTCCCATCCTTCTCACTCCATTTTACCTTCTTCTTTCCTATTATATTCATTTTAAACTTTGTTTTCTCTCTTGCTACAACCTGTTTCCTTTCTACACTCTTACTATTTCTCCCCAGTTCAGCCTCTCAAAACCAATTTTCTTGCCAATGGTCATCTCACATTCTTTTTCCTACTCTTCAAAAACCTGCATTCTCTCTCCACCTTTAGCAATCTTTGCTCATTGGTTGTGGATAAGGTAGTTGTTGCATTTTTTCAATTTTACCTCTAGAGCTTCACTAATTTTGGTTCTCAGCCTGCGCTCAATCCACTGAGCTTCACTAATTTTGTATTTCAAATTTTACTGTTCCCTCTGCTACTTTTCTTCATCTCAATTTTAATTTTTTCCTGTCTTACCTGGTTTTTGTTACTCATAGTATTCCCTCTACCTCTATCATCTCAAAATCACTTCCCTTTCCTCTAGACATCTTAAGCTTTTCCTTCTTTTTTCACTCTTATTCCCCTCACACCTATATTAATTTTAGCTCATTTGTTGTTGATAGTGCTGTGGTGGATCTTTCCGATTTGGTTCCTCTTTTATTATTTATTTATTTTCTTTTCCCTTTTCCTTTCTCTCGCATTTTATTTAAATTTCTGTTTAAACCTAATACTACATGCTTCCCTTCTCTTACTCCATTCTGCCTTCTTCCCTCCTTTTTTAAAATTTATGATGTAAATATCTTTTTCTTCACATTGGTGTGATTCCCTACTCTTATTAGTGCTCCTCCCTCTACCCTCTCAAAATCATATTCCTTTTAGGAGGTCATCTCATATTCACTCTCCTTTCTTATAATAGTCTTAATCTCTTTATACCCTTATTAATACTGGTTCATTTGCTATTGATGGTGGGATTGTGGGTGGGGGTTATTTTTGCAGGTGTGAGTTTCTTTCCTACGCTTTTTAGTTTCGTTCTGGCAGCACCTGCACAACAGCATAAAAGATGTGGCAGGTGGAGTGACCCTCATTCAACCAGCTAGAGGGAAGGAGTCATCAAAGAAAGACCCAACAAAAATCAAAACCCAATTACATCCAGAGAGTCAACACAAAAGGCATAAAGGGCATCCCAAGAGCATCAAGTTCAGGATATCAAGGAGATGACACCACTGAATCACACAGGTCTCCTACCATAGAAGTTCACACCACAAAGACAGGGAGTCAAAACAAATAATTTTAATAAGCAGAAGCAAACGAGGAGAGTCTCCTAAAAAATGGGAACACACACACAAAAAAACAAACCCTCAGCAAAAGGAAGGAGGAATTCCCAGAAAGAGTGCTAAATGAAATAGAGGCAAGTCAATTGTTGATATGGAGTTCAAACAATTGTTATAAGGAACCTCAATGAGCTCAGTGAGAATTACCAAAAACTACAGGGAAGCTACAAGGAATGTACTGCAAGCTACATCAGCAAGTAAAAGGGCATAAAGCTATCAACAAGAGTCAGGAGGAAAAGAAGAATACAAATTCTGAATTTAAGAACATAGAAGGAATCAAAAGGAGGCTAGATGAAGCAGAGGATCGAATCAGTGAGGTGGAGGACAAAGTAGAAAAAAAACTCCCAGAAAGAGCAAGAAAAGGTAAAAAGACTCAAAAAGAATGAAGAGGGGTTAAGGGAGCTGCAGGAAAACATGAAACATAATAATATCCATATAGTAGGGATACCAGCAGGAAAAGAAGAGCAAGGAATAGAAAACCTGTTAGAAAAAGTAATGATGGAAAACTTCTGTAATGATGAGAGAAAATTCACACAAGTCTAAAAAACACAGAAGGTCCCAAACACGATGAACCCAAACAGGCCCACTTCAAGACATATCATAATTAAAATGGCAAAATTCCAAGACAAAGAGAGAATCTTAAAGGCAGCAAGGGAGAAACAGGAACTAACATTCAAGGGAGCCCCGATAAGGCTAGCAGCTGACTCTCAACAGAGACACTATAAGCCAGAAGGGAATGGCAAGAAATATTCCAAGTAATGAAAAGCAAAGTCCTGCAACCGAAACTACTCTACATAACAAGGATCTAATTTAAAATGGAGGGTGAAATAAGGAGTTTCCCAGACAAAAGAAGGCTAAAAGAATACACCTCCAACTAACCAGCATTCTAAGACATGCTATAGAGAGTGCTTTCAGAAGATGAAGAAATAGAGAGAGAGAGCAACACAGGTACAAAGAGGGAAAATTATATTGAATAAGTGCCTATCAATAATAACCTTAAATGTAAATGGATTAAATGCTCCAATCAAAAGACACAGTGTAGCTGAATGCATGAGAAAACATCACCTGCACATATGATACCTACAAGAGACCCACCTCAGAACAAAAGACCTACACAGACTGAAAGTGAAGCATTGGAAAAATACATTCTAAGCAAATGGACAGGACAAAAAAGCTGGCACAGCAATACTTACATCACACAAGATAGATTCCAAACAAAGGCAATAAAAAATGACAGAGAAGGACACTTCATAATACTCAAGGGAAGAATCCATCAGGAAGATATAACCATTGTAAACATATAGGCACCCAACATAGGAACATCCAAATATATAAGGAAAATCTTGAAGGACTTCAAGAAAGATAAAGTCAGCAACGCACTTATAGTAGGCAATTTTAACATTCCACTGTCAACGATGGATAGATCTTCCAAACAAAATAACAAGGATATTGTGGCATTGGATGAGGCACTAGATCAAAAGGACTTAACTGATCTAAATAGGACCTTTTGTCTCAAAGAAGCAAAATACACATTCTTTTCAAAGGCACATGGAGCCTTTGAAACAGAGACCACATGATAGGACACAAAACAAGCCTCAACAAATTTTAAAAAATTGAAATCATATCAAGCATTTTCTCAGACCAAAAGGGCTTGAAACTAGAAACCAACCTCAAGAAAAAAACTCAAACATTCAAATTAATGGAGACGGAATAACATGCTATTAAACAATGAATGGATTAATAATGAGACCAAGGAAGAAATCAAAAAGTTTTTGGGGACTTCCAGCCAAGATGGCGACGTAGGTAGACACACTGTGCCTCCTCGCACAACCAAAAGAGGAAAAACAACAATTTAAAAAACAAAAACAGCCAGATCTGACAGAAAACTGAACTGAGTGGAAATCTGACAACCAAGGAGTTAAAGAAGACATGTTCATCCAGACCGGTAATCGGGGCAGAGCCAGGTGGAGAGCACTCGGCAAGACGTGGTTTGTGGAGCAGTACCGGCAACACTCCAGCTGCATGGAGAGGCCCGTGGTGGGTGCGCCTGGCCAAAATGAGGCAGGCGCACTTGGCGAAACCAGGGCTGAGACTGGTGGACTGTGTGGTCCCTCATACTCGTGCAGATAAACTGGGAGGAAAAGTTGGGGAGCGGAACAGATCGTGCAGCCCACCAACGCAGGGAAATAAAGCCTCAAACCACCAATTGAATACACCTGTGGGGGTTGAGGCAGCGGGAGGAACTCCCGGACTCACGGAAGAGTTCGCTGGGGAGACCCACAGGGACATGGAACTGTGCAGGCCCACCCACTCACCCCGGAGCCAGCAAAGAAGGGCCCAACTTGCTTGTGGGTAGCTGGGGAAGTGCGGAGAGTGGAGCAAGCACCATTGCTCTCTCAGGCCCCACCCCCACAGATAGCGTCACAACATGACGATATGGTTTACCCCACCCTGGTGAACACCTAAGGCTCCACCCCTTAAAGTAACAGGTGCACTGAGAAAAAAATGGCCCAAGTGAAAGAACAGATCAAAGCTCCAGAAAAAATACAACTAAGTGATGAACAGATAGCCAACCTATCAGATGCACAATTCAAAGCACTGGTAATCAGGATGCTCATAGGATTCGAAGAAAGATTGTCGAAATTACTTGAACAAATGAAGGATAATGTAAAGGAAATGAGGGGAAATCTGCAGGGAACCAATAGGGATGAGAAGGAAACTGGGACTCAAATCAACGAAGTGGACCAGCAGAAAGAAAAAAACATCCAACCAGAAAAGAATGAAGAAACAAGAATTCAAAAAACTGAGGAGAGGCTTAGGAACCTCCAGGACATCTTTAAACCTCCCAACATCCGAGTCATAGGGTAGCCAGAAGGAGAAGAGGAAGACCAAGGGATTGAAAACTTATTTGAACAAATAATGAAGGAGAACTTCCCCAAGCTGGTGAAGGAAATAGACTTCCAGGAAGTCCAGGAAGCTCAGAGAGTCCCAAAGAAGTGGGACCCAAAGAGGAACATGCCACGACACATCATAATTACATTACCCAAGATTAAAGATAAGCAGAGAATACTAAAAGCAGCAAGAGAAAAGGAGACAGTTACCAGAAAGGAATACCCATAAGACTGTCAGCTGATTTCTCAAAAGAGACCTTGCAGGCAAGAAGAGGCTAGAGAGAAGTATTCCAAGTCATGAAAGGCAAGGACCTACACCCAAGAATACTCTATCCAGCAAAGCTATCATTTAGAATGGAAGGGCAGATAAAGTGCTTCTCAGATAAGGTCAAGTTCAAGGAGTTCATCATCACCCAGCCTTTATTATATGAAATGTTAAAGGGATTTATATAAGGCATGGAGGCATATCAACAGGGGAGTGGTAGGGGGAGAGAGGGGGAAAAGGTGCAGAGAATAAGTAGTATAAATGGTAGGTAGAAAACAGACAGGGGGAGGTTAAGAATAGCATAGGAAATGTAGAAGACAAAGAACTTATGTGTATGACCTATGGACAAAAACTAAAGGGCGGGGAATGGGGGAGTGGGGGTGGAGAGGAAGAAAGGGGGGAATATGGGACAACTGTAATAGCATAATCAATAAAATATAGTTAAAAAAAAGTTTTTGGAAACAAATGAAAATGAACACACAACACTCCAAAACATCTGGAACGCAGCGAAGGCAGTCCTGAGAGGGATGTTCAGAGTAGTACAGACCTACTTAAAAAAGACAGAAATATTTCAAATAAAAAACCTAAGCCTACATCTATAAGAACTGGAGGAACAACAACAAATAAACCCCAGAGTGAGTAGAAGGAAGGAAATAATCAAGATCAGAGCAGAATTAAATAACATAAGAGACTAAAAGAACAATGAAAATAATCAATAAATCCCAGAGCTGGTTCTTTGAAAAAATAAACAAAATTGACAGGCTGTAACCAGACTCATAAAAAAAAAAAAAGGACCCAAATAAATTAAATCAGAAGTGAAAGAGGAGAAATTACAACTGAATCCACAGAAATACAAAGGACTGTGAGAAATTACTATATGCCAAGAAATTTGAAAACCTGGGTGAAATGGACAAACTTCTAGAAACATGTAATTTCCAAAACTGAATCAAGAAGAAGCAGAATGCTTGTACAGACTAGTTACAGCTAGTGAAATTGAGGCAGTAATCAAAAAACTCCTAGCACACAAAAGCCCTGGACCTGGTGGTTTCATAGGAGAATTTTACAGAACATTTAAGTAAGAGCTAATCCCTATCTTTCTCAAACTATTCCAAAAAATCCAAGAAGAAGGAAGACTCCCAAAGTCTTTCTGTGTGGCCAAACCCCCAAAATAGATAAAATCACAAGGAAGGAAGAAAACTACAGGCCAATATCGCTGATAAACATAGACTCTAAAATCCTCAACAAAATATTGGCAACTGCATCCAGCAATACATTAAAAAGATCACATGACATGATCAGGTGGGATTCAATCCAGGGATGCAAGGTTGGTACAATATTTGCAAATTAATAAATGTAATATATCACATAAACAAAAGGAAAGACAAAAACCACATGATCATATCAATAGATGCAGGAAAAACATTTGATAAGGTATAGCACCCATTTATGATAAAAACACTCAGCAAATTGGGAATAGAGGGAGCATTCCTCAACATAATAAAGGTCATATATGGAAAACCTACATCCAACATCATATTCAATGGGCAAAAACTAAAAGCTTGCCCACTAAGATCGGGAACAAGACAAGGATATCCACTTTGACTTCTTTTCAACATAGTATTAGAAGTTCTAGCCACAGCGATCACACGAGAAAAAGAAATAAAGATATCCAAACTGGAAAGGGGGATGTAAAAGTGTCATTGTTTGTAGATAACATGGTAGTATACATAGAAAATCCTATGGACTCCACCAAAAAAACTACTTGACCTAATAAGTGAATTGGGTAAAACAGTGGGATACAAAGTCAATATTATGAAATTGAAGGCATTTTTGTACACCAGCAATGAAATATCATAAACAGAAATTGGGGGAAAAATCTCATTTGCTATAGCAACAAGAAAAATAAAGTACCTAGGGATAAACCAAACCAAAGAGGTAAAAAACCTGTACTCAGAACACTATAGAACACTGAAGAAAGAAATTAAAGAAGAAAGAAATAAATGGAAGCATATACTATGGTCATGGAATGGAAGAATTGTATCATCAAAATTTCCATACTATGCAAAACAATTTGTAGTTTCTATGCAATCCCTATTAAAATACCAACAACATATTTTACAGATACAGACCAAATATTTCAATAATTTAAACGTATCCATAAATGGCTTTGAACAGCCTCCACAATTTTGAGAAAGACCAAAGTAGGAGGGATCACAATACCTGATATGAAACTAAGCACACTGTAATCAAAACAGTCTGGTACTGGTATAAGAACAGACACACAGATCAATGGAACGGAACAGACATTCCAGAATTAAACCCATGTCTCTATGGTCAATTAATATTTGACAAAGGGGGCAGGAACATAAACGGAGTAAAAATAGCCTCTTCAACAAATGGTGTTGGGAGATTGGACAACTACATGCAAAAAAATGAAACTCTACCACCAACCTACACCATACACATAAATAAACTCAAGATGGATAAAAGACTTAAATATAAGTCATGACACCATAAAAGTCCTAGAGGAATACAGGCAGGAATATTTCAGATATTCCACACAGCAATATTTTCACCGATGCCCCCTACAGCAATGGACATAAAGGAATGAATAAACAAATAGGACTTAATCAAAAGAAAAAGTTACTGCACAGCTAAAGAAAACAGCAGCAAAATGAAAAAGGAACCAACCATATGGTAAAATACATTTGCCCATGATACCTCAGACAAGGATTTCATCTTCAAAATATTTAAAGAACGCACATGACTCCACTCCAGCAAGACAAACGATCCAATTAAAAAATGGGCAAAGGACCTGAACAGACACTTCTCCGAGAAGGACATACCAGGAGCAAAGAGATGTATGAAAGGATGCTCAGTATCACTAGCCATCAGAGACACACTAATTAAAACCGAAATGAGATACCACCTCACACCAGCCAGAATGGCCATTGTAGTCAAATCAACAAGTGCTGACAAAGTTGTGGTGAAAAGGGACCCTAGTACACTATTGGTGGGAATGCAGCTAGTGCAGCCACTGTGGAAAACAGTATGGAATTTCCTCAAAAAAAAAAAAAAATGGAAGTGTCTTTCAACTCAGCAATTCCACTGCAGGGATTATACCCTAAGGATCCTGAAACACCAATTCAAAGGAAACTATGCACCTCAATGTTCACAGCAGCATTATTTACAATAGCCAAGTGCTGCAACTCACATGCCTATCAGCAAATGAGTGGATCAAAAAAACATGGTACATTTACACAATGGAATACTATGCAGGAGAAAGGAAAAAGGAGCGCCTACCCTTCCCAACAGCATGGATGGAATTGGAGAGTATTAAGCGTAGTGAAATAAGCCCAGCCCGTGAACTAACTACAAATACCATATGATCTTACCTGTAAGCGGAACCTAATTAACAAAACAAACAAGCTAGCAAAATAGAACCAGAGGCAAGCAAATAAAGAACTGATAGTGACCAGAGGGGAGGGGGAGAGGTATAACGGGGAAAATGGGAAAGGGTCAAGTCAAGGAACATGTATAAAGGACACATGGACAAAGGCAACAGGAGGGACGACTGAATGTGGGAGCTGGGGGTTGGGTTGGGCAGGGGAGCATAACGGAGGAATAATGTGGACAATTGTAATTAAACAATAAAAAAATCGACAAGCACGTATTTTAAAAATTAGACACACCCAGAGACCCAAACACGTTCACAACCAATTAGTGCCAGAATGTCACGCGGAGTAATACGTGCTCAAACACAGTCAGGCACAGGCACACAAGGCGACACAAACAGATTGCCCATTTGCCACGGGCTGGGGGTGGGCTGAGGGGGAAAACAGACACAATTCCTGCCCAGGCTGAGCTCAGGCCCGCCTGGGATTTCCAGTTGCCTATTCGGCCCTCTCCAGCCTGGATCGCTGCGGGTCCGGGCTCCCGGTTCCCTCCTTGGCGCTCCGGGCCTTGGCTCCTTGTTCCTTCCTCTGCCTAGGTTCTCACTTCCCTCCTCGCTTTCTCGAGGGCCCGGACTCTCGCTTGCCTTACCCGCCTTCCCCAGCTCAGGTTCCCGCTCTCACCCTTACCATTACCCTGCAGCCCGCCACCGCCTCCTCGTAGTCCGCAGCACCCGCCAGTCTCACCTCCGGCCTCAGCCAGCTGTCTGCGCCTGCGTACTCCGCGCTGGCTCTGCAGCCCCAGAATCTCCCCGGCTCGGTGTTCGGTGCCGCTTCCTCAGTACTCCTCCTGCATATCCCGCCTTTTCGGCTTTGAACTACGTTTCCCACCGCCCTGGGATGCTTTGGAAGAGAACTTTGATCTCCGATCATTTCTGGTTCCCCTCCACAAGTCCTCAAATTCCTCGCGCTCCTAGTGGTAACCTAGGTGTATGGGCCGGGCAGGCGCTCCAGGGGAGGAAATCCGCAGCCCACCTGGCGCAGACCGGGCTATGGACCCCGGAGCTCAGGCAAAGGTACGGAGTGTAAGTGAGTGTGAGCATTTGTGTGTGCGTGCTGATGGGGCCGGGAAGGGTGCGTGATTGTTTTGTGTGTCTCTGCCCTCGATGCGGAACTTTTTGAATGACCGTGGTTGGCTGTCATGTGGGCAACGTGGCACGGTGGGTTTGAGACCGCCCGTTGTAAGACAATGCTGTCCTTGCTTAGTGCCATGCAAGAGGCTTTTAACTCTGATCGGTTAGTTTTGGTTGTTGTCACCAGGGGTGGTGCTTCATTTCTGCAGTTCTTGGTTTAACCGTTGGGACTGAGAGATTCTGCTGAAGAGCTCCTTGACAGTATGTCTGTCCCTGAAAAGGAGGATGTCTGTATTAACCAGAGTTGCCCTGCACTGAAGCCTTTCCTGAGCTGCCTTCTTCATGGTACCCCCCACCTTCAGTGCCCAGCCTCCTGCTTAACGCAGACAGGGGTGTAAATGGAGTTAGTGTCCCCTGCCCAGGGGCCAAATTTATGTTCTCTCCTTTGTTAGTATCTGTATTCCTGGGTTTCCTGCTGCTTCCTTTTCTCCTGCTTCTCCCAGAATAACGCAGTAATTAATGCTTTTGGTTTTAAGCCACAAACTTCTGAGGTGGATACACAGCAATAGGTAACTGAAATAGGTATTTAACTCTCTGGTCTTTTTTCTGTCACCTTATGTTGATATAATTATGTTGGTCAACCTGTTTTGTAAAGTGATTTCTCTGCTGATATTATATCTTAAAAATATACCATATCCTTCATTATTTTCTACAACTTTGCATTTGTCTTAGTATTCTATACATGGACATTTTGTAATTTATTTAACTAATAACTTTCCTAGGAAAATCTTTTTCTTTGCTGTTTAGCTCCAATGTCTTCACTGAACTTTATATTCCCTTCCAGACCCGTATGGGGACAGGAGTTCCTGTCTATTCAGGGGTCTGTAGATGTCGGAGTGTGGCACTGACTTCTGCTGAGTGGAGTGTAGATGACTTACCCCACTGAGAGAAATTTGTTCAAGGGTGTGTGATATAGGGCCTATACACATTTAACTAATCAGTTGGGTCTCCCTCATTACAATTGCTCTTTTCTCTCTTCCAATTCAAAATCTGCATTCTGGAACCATCTTATTTCCTTGATTTCCGTGACTCATTAGGGAATATGCCTCTTTAGGGTGCTTAGATAACTTTCTGAAGGATTGGTTTAAGATTCCTAGAGGTGGAAATGGGCATCTCTGCTGTGTTATTTCTGAAGTGTCGTTATCCCAATCCTTCAGATTGCTTTCTCAACTTCTTTTTCTACCTGATGATCAAGAGTAAGATCTGAATTTCTGCATAGTCGTATCAGGCCTAAGTCCCATTTCTCCTATGTGCAGAGTTTAATTATTATTTGATTAATTTCCAAGGCAGATGTCATTTCTTTGTTGGAGCAATGGTTGGTATAGAGGTTGACAACAAGAGATGAGCTTAGGTAAGTAAGGGGAAAAGTACAAGGGATCCATTGTGTATAAAATCTTAGGATTCAAGATTTAGGACTTTTAAGGTAGTATTTGAGTCGCTCATCTGAAGGGGTTCACATCTAGGAAGAAAGTTCAGGCCTCTTCAGCAAGAATTCAAACCACTAAAACACTGTACTCCATATGTCATATAAAAATCTTCTATTATTTTGTCTGCTCTCAGAGAGGGAGGGATTAGCTCTATTACTTTTTCTGACTGTAAAATTAGTAAATTCTTAACTCAGAAATTTAGAGAATACAGAAAAGCTTAAAGTAAAGCTCACCTAGAAACAGCTTCTTCGCACATTTTATTCCAATCTTTTCACCTGTTTTCTGTGAATTAACATACAGCTATAGGCATATAGGATTTTCTTAGTCAAAACAATCATACTGCAATACTGTTTTGTAATCTATCTGTTCATCTAACAAAATACATCAAACAGCTTCTCATGTCACTATATTATAAACTGAGTCATAATTTTTGACTGCATTGTTTGCCTAAATGTACTCAGCAATATGGTTGAGAATGAGGCTTTCATAGTTTAACCTGCTTATACATCTTTATCAATTGCCCTGCTTAAATTTTCACCAATGTGTAACATACAATGAGAGTGTCTATTCTACTAAGGTATTAACAGTCTTTTGAATCTACCAGTCTAGTGGAAATTGTGGTTTTTTAAATGAATTACCTATGCTCAGGTTTCACTAAGTGTAATAAAATATGAGTTTCTGAGGCAAAAAGCAGAATTTAAAGAGAAGTGGTTTTGTAGTTAAAGAAATGTGGATTCAAAACACAGATTTGCCATTTATTTTGAGCATATGTGATTTCTTTCCCTTCATTTTTAATAAAACTTTTGTACAACATATTGCACAGATCTTAAAATTATAGTTCAATGATTTGTTTTATAAACACTTGCCACCATCTTTTGATAAAAATACTTTTCAACATCCCAGAAAAGTCTCCCTCATGTCTCTTTCCTTTCATTATACCTCAGAGTTAACCTTTATTTTGACTTCTATCACAATAGTTTTGTCTGGTTTTGAACTTTTTATAAATGGAATCTCACTGCATGTGCTTTGGTGTCGGGCCTCCTTTACTCAACACTATCTGTAAGAGTCATTCATATTGGTGCACTTTGCAGTTGATTATAATTTAACATTGTTATATAGTATTTCTTTGTCTGAATATACCATACTTTATCCATTCTCCTGTTGATGGAATATTTGGGTTGTTTCCAGTTTTGAGCCGTTGTGAGGAAAGCTACTATGAACATTCTTGTTCCAGTCTTTTGAAGCACGTATGAAATCAGAATTGCTGGGTTAGAAAGTATGCATATACTTAGCTTTAATAGATATTGCAAAATAGTATTTGAAAGTGATTGTTCCACTATACTCTCAGCTACAGTGTATAAGAAATAAGAATTCCAGTTGTTCCACATCAACATTATTATTGTCAGTCTTTGGAATTTTAACCATTTTAGAAGGTGTGTAGTGGCACATTTAGATTTAATTACATTCCCCTCATGACCAATGATGCTGTAAACATCGGTTTTTATGGGCAGTGCAATAATTCCTTTAGCCACAGAGCTGGAATGAACAAAATTGAAGTAACTGATGTTTCACAATAAAAAGTAAGTATATAGCTTGCCATATAATGCAGCAACTGCAGTCTTGGCTGTTTATGCCAGAGAAATGAAAACTTACATTTACACAAATATCTGTAGATGAATGTTTATAGCAGCTTTATATGTAATAACCAAAGACTGCAACTAACCCATATGTCCATCAACAGGTAAATGGTTAAACAATATAGGGTATATCTACACTAAGGGAATTCATTTTTCCACAGTGGAGAAGCGTAGCCCTGGACTTTCACGCATGTCAAAGGGCAAAGGTCCCTCGCGTGATAAAGCCCAAGTTGGCATGCATGGACACATGTTCGTGGAAACAGAATTTCCTGTGGGGAATCAGGCTAACATTTCTTAGATTTAAAATAAAAACCTTAGCCCTGGCTGGTGTAGCTCAGTGGACTGAGTGCGGGCTGGGAACCAAGCGGTCCCGGTTCGATTCCCAGTCAGGACACATGCCTGGGTTGCGGGCCAGGTCCCCGTGAGGGCCATGTGAGAGGCAACCATACATTGCTATTTCTCTTCCTCTCTTTCTCCCTCCCTTCCCCCCTCTCTAAAAATAAAAATAAAATCTTTAAAAAAAAATAAAATAAAAACCTTGCTGCTGCTGAAACCTGCCCCCTCCCTGGATCAAAGGACTTATGCTAATGCGTGTCCAGGCTCTTCCTGACCAAATGTTTACAGATCAACCCAAGACTGTTATCCTTCCATTTGCATATCTCTATCTTTTGGTGTACCTTCCTGGTCCTGTCTACCACTGGACCTGAATATACCATCTATGCATAAGTTAATGAAAACCATTCTGATGCTCTGTGCCCAAAATCTTCTATAAAAACCCCTGGACCCAAGGCTTGGGGCTCTCTCCCAGATGATAAGGGAGGAGTTGCGTGGTCCTGGTCCTCTATTCCTGCGTATTTCTGTGTGAGATTTATTTATAAACGCATTCAGTCATGGTCACCACGGATTTTGCTGGCAGAATCCGCAGCACTACACCATGGAAAAACACTTAGCAATGAAAAGGAATGAACCATTGCAACACAACAACTTACCGTATTTTGCTATGTTTAATGCACACTTTTCTGCCCAAATTTTTGAGGGAAAAATAAGGATGCACATTATACATGGGTATAATGATTATATACCATGGGTATAATAATACCGTTTATAATTCGCACAAAACATGGGCTTACGTTATACACTGGAGCACAGTATACATGGCAAAATACAGTAGGTGGAATTCAAAGGAATTATGCTGAGTGAGAAAGAGCAAATCTCAAAGTTACAAACTGCATGATTCCATTTATATAACATTCTTAAAACGACAAAAATACAGATATGGAGAACAGATTAGAGGCTGCCAGGGACTGGGGGAGGGAGGGTAGAGAGTAGGTGGTATGACTATAAAAGGGTAGCAAAAAGGATTCTTGTAAATCATGTTCTGAATCATGATGGGGGTGGTCACATGACTCTGCACCTGTGATAAAAATGCATGGAACTAAATATATATAGGGGACTGTTTCCCATGGCATGGGAAATGTAGCCCAGCCCTGACTCGGAAAGGCCAGTGCGGGGCGAGGTCCGGCACACAGGACCCATGCCCACAGATAAGTTCTCCTGTGGGAAATCAGGCCTGCATTGTACCTAGGTTGCTATGAGACTTGGCTGTTGCTAAAACTCCCTCACCCTGGATTGAGGCAGTGAATGTTTACTGCGTATCTTTAACTTCCTAAAGTCTATGCTAAACCTCTCAAGCATGGAGTGTAACCAGTTCAACCACTTTTCCCCTTGATCTGCAACATCCTTCTCTTCGAAGTAATTAGCAACATTCTTTCCTTTGTTATCTGTGAAAGGTAATCACCTACAGCAAATCTGTGCATAGTAAATGAGGACCATCCTCAATGTAATGTACCCAGAAAAGCAATAAAAGCCCGTCCAGGCTGGGGTCGGGGCCCTCTCTCTTACTTAGAGAGCAGCCATGCCGTCCCTTTTCTCCACAGGACTTCCGTAGTCCGTGTGAATTTGTCCTTCTCAGCCACAACACACAGACCCCGCATCAAATATACACAGACATATACAAATGGGTGTATGTAAAACTGGAAATATATGAATAAGTTCTGTGTATTGTATCAATATCAATATCTTGGGTCATGACATTGTAATGTTCTTTTACAAAAAGTTAGCATTGAGGGAAACTGGATGAAGGTGATATGGGAATCTCTATATTATTTCTTGCAATAGCATATACATTTAAAACGATCTCAAAATAAAAATTTAAAATATAAGCATATAGATGGGAACAGTGATTTGACATTTGAAAAAAAAAATAAAGTTATATCCAGAATTCACATCATACCACAATAATAAACTCCAAATATAGGTCAGGGATATAAACATAAAAAATGAAACTGTATAGGTCCTAGAGGAAATCATGGGTGAATTCCTGTTTAACCTTAGTGTAAAAAGAACTTTCTAACTATAAGTCAGAAAAAAAGATGCCATAAAAGAAAATATTGAAAAATCTGAAATATTCAAAGATTTGAATACATTAAAAAATAAAGTCAAAAGATAACTTACAAACTAGGAGAAAATATATGCAAGCTTTATCACAGATAAAGGGCTAATATTCCTGTATTTGTTAGGGCTGCCATAACAAAAATACCACAGGCTGGGTGGTTTAAACAACAGAAATTAATTTTCTCACAGTTCTCAAAAGCTGGAAGTCCAAGATTAAGGTAATGGCAGGTTTGGTTTATCCTGAAGTCTCTTCTCCTTGGCTTGTAGATAGCTGCCTTCTTGTTCTCATTTGGCCTTTTCTCATTATGCAGAAATCCCTGGTTTATCTCTCCCTGTATGTCCTACTCTCTTATAAGGACACTACTTAGAAAAAGGCTCATCCTAACACCCCATTTTAACTTAATTACCTCTTTAAAGGCCCTATCTTCAAATATAGTCATTCTAAGGATCTGAGGATTAGAGCTTCAGCACATGAATTTGGGAAATGGGGCGGGGGGGGGGCAAAATTTAATCCATAGAATTCCTAATGTTAAAAAGAACTTCATTTCACTATTTTTACAAATATTTTATCATTATGTTGTTCATGTGAAACGAATATACTGTTATATGGCAATTATACCTCAATTAAAATTAAAAAAAGCCTTTTAAAATTGAGGGAAAGACCAAAAGAAACCTTGACAGGAAAAAAAAGATAAAGGAAATGAACTGACAATTCACAAAAAAATATGTACAAATGACCCTTAAATGTGTAAAAAGAGAAATTCAAATTAAAATGATTCTGAGACTGTTTTCACCTATCAGGATGGTAAAAATTAAAAAGTATAACATTCTGTTTGTAAGATGGGGTGTAAGGGGCAGAATGGTGACCTCAAAAAAGATATGTTCACATCATAAGCCCTGGAACTTGTGAATGCTACTTTATTTGGGAAAACGGTCTTTGTAGACATAATTAAGTTAAGGATGCTGAGGTGAGGAGTTCATCCTGGATTGTCTTGGTGGACCTAAATCCAATGACAGGTATCCTTGTAAGAGTGAAGCAGAGAGAGATTTGACAGGTGGCAATGTGACCATGGAGGCAAATATTGGAGTCATAGGCACTGGCCGGGTTGCTCAGTTGATTAGGGCATTGTCTCCAATACACCAAGTTTTGCAGGTTCCATCTCTGGTCAGGGCACATACAAGAAGTAATCAGTGAATGCATGAGTGGGTGGGACAACAAGTAAATCTCAATCTCTCTCCCTCTCCTCCTCCCTCTTTCCCTCCCTCTCTCCTTCTCTTCTTCTCTCTTTCTAAAAATCAAGGTTAAAGAAAGGTTACCTTCTACGCTAAAACATGATTAAAAAAAGGTAATTGGAGCCCGGTTGGTGTAGCTCAGTGGATTGAGCGCGGGCTGGGAACCAGAGGGTCCCGGTTTGATTCCCAGTCGGGGCACATGCCTGGGTTGCGGGCCAGGTCCCTAGTGAGGGCCATGTGAGAGGCAACCATACATTGCTCTTTCTCCCTCCCTTCTCCTCTCTCTGAAAATAAATAAATAAAATCTTTAAAAAAAAAAAGGTAATTGGAGTCATGGGGCCACAGGTCAAGGAATACCTACAGTCATGAGGAGCTGGAAGAGATTCTCCTCTAGAGTCTCTCAAAGGAGTCTATCTGGCCCTGCAGACACCTTAATTTTGGACTTCTGGCCCCAGAATTGTGAGAGAGAATAAATATCTATTGTTTTAAACTATGCAGTTTCAGGGGAAGACCTGAAATGTGCTCTGGGAAGACAAAGAAAGCCCAAGCTTATGAAGGCAAAAACACATTTTTCCTATTGGCTGTCTAACTGGGAGTGATGACTAGTTCGAAAGCATTGGGCAGGTGTAGGAGATGAAGGTCTGAGGTATGCCTCTGCAAGACAGGGAGGCAAGTTCCAGGATGGGCTTCAATGGCAAGCACAGAAGCCCAAACCTCATCTGGGTGTGGATGTGCCTGAGCCTGACTTTTCTAATGGTGTCCTGACTCCAATTTGGGGTCCCCTTGACATTGTTGACTCCATTTTCAGATAAATCTGTTCACAGTGGAAATGTGTCTTGGGAACTCAGGCTTGAGGGACTTATTTTCTCTCCTCTGGCCTCTCAGAAAAGAGCTTCTTAAACATCTTAAACTTTTGACTTTTTACACCAGCTGAACTGCAGCGGCTTTCCTCTTCCTGGAGCTTGTTTAGTCATTGCTCTTTCCACTGTTGAGAGCTGTCTCCTTCCTGCAATGAGGAAATCATATATGGCTTTGAGATATATATGGCTTTGTCCTATATATTTTTTAAAAGTATTTTTATTTATGTGTATTTAGAGAGAGAGGGAGGGAGGAAGAAAGAGAGAGAGAGAGAGAGAAACATCAATGTGTGGTTGCCTCCCGCATGCCCCCTACTGAGGATCTGGCCACAACACAGGCATGTGTCCTGACTGGGAATCAAACCATTGATCCTTTGGTTCACAGGCTGGTGCTCAACCCACTAAGCCATACCAGCCAGGGCAAGTCCTATATATATTAACAGCAGTAATTGTCACCTGGCTAACTTCTACAAAACTCTACTCTTCCCAAATATCTAAACTATGTCACAAGCTATGCTTTCTTATAGGGACTAAGGCAACTGCTGCTGAAAGTTAATCACAGCTCCTATAGACAACTCAGCCACAGAACCAGTCTGCTCCCCATCTCCAGGGACTGTTAGGAATTTGTCTTCATTAACATAGTAAAAATCACTCTCGGGGGAAGAAATGTACATTGCTAGGCACAATTAGCGTCCTGTACAAGGGAGCCATCAGGACTGCACGTACTCCAGCTCTCCTGATCCTGCCTACCCAACCAGTTTCTTTAACCCTGTCCCCCAACCCTAACCATAGAGAAGAGGTACCTTTCCAGCATGAGCTCACCCTTCTCCCTTCCTTGGTCAAAGAAAAAAGTTTCTGCTCTGCTTTATTGAACTTACTCTCCCCCTGCTAGCACTAATGGTACTTGGCAGAAGGACCTTGGTTTGGGTCCTTGACCCTAAAGGGTCAGCAACAAAATGGGACTTGGATCTGCTGTGGGGATATCAATCAGGGAAGAGGAATAAAATGGACAGAGGAAGACAAAGGCATCTTAGGTGTCAAGCAAATGAAGCCTCAGTCATGCCAACTCAATGTCAACAAGAATCCCCAATTTGGGGTGCAGTGAAGAAGGAAACTTCATTCAGTGCAAAACAGTTCAATCATGATATAGTATGGCTATGAAAACAGCATGGCTGTAGAATGGCTCCGGGGCTAGGCAGCCCTGGGGCTAGGCCTCTCTCTGGGTATACAGCTTAGCTCTTTCCCTCCACGGTCTGCTCTGCTCTGCTCCTTGCCATTCTGCTTTGTGCTGTGCTGGTCTACTGTGTTCATGGTCTGCTTTACTCTGCTCCATTTTACTCTGGTGAGACATCTTCAGTTTCAGCTCATCCAGGAAGATGCTGTGTTTCTTCCTCTGTGGGAAGAGAAAGTGCACTCTTTGAGCCAGAGCAGACCTGACTTATGTGGACGGAAGTCCTCACCCCTGGTCCCTGATTAGTCCATCCTCATGCAAATGAGGACTCTGAATTCTCACTGTTTGGTCCAAAAGCACTGTCCAGATTGGTCAGAATAGAGCCACCCTGATGGTACAAGCTGTGCAGCTTCAATAGTAGGGGAACCCTCAGTCCTACTGGTTGAAATAGACGCCGGGAACTCATTTATAAGTGCTGGCTTAGATGGCAAAAAAACAGTACAATCAGGAAGTCCAGCAGCAGGTGCAGTCAGTTTAGTGCAGAGGCTTCTCTGTGATGTGCAGTTTGTGTGTGAGAGGCCCCTGTGCAGAACAGGCTGCTAGGCTCTGTTTTCAAAAATTTGAGCCCAGTTAGCCACTAGGAGCCCTTTTTGGTAGGTGTCTTTTTCTACCCCTTAGGCTTCACAGCAATAGCAAAATTTAGTTGTTTGTTTCCAGTTATACAAATGTCAAATCAGTTCTTCAAAGACTCTTCAGAGATTCATAATGAAGGGAAATACTTCCAGTAGGCAGATTATAAAAAATGAGGTAAAATATTATTAACTGAAAAAAACAGAATCCAACAACACATACTTATAGTTACATCCCTCTGAGCAGGGCTGAGGCACTTACTCTCCACCCAGGAGGACATGGAAGTGACAGTCCTGCAAATGACAAAAACATTCCAAATCTACAAAGCCTAGTCTCATATAACCCTGGGGGAAATGGGGAGGGTGGGCCAGATATGGGAGCTAGACATTATATAGAAAACATTTCTTTGGTATGGTTCAGTGTTTCGGACTCTAGTGAGATCCTCCTTGTGTTATGATGGGGTTATGTCCCAATAAACCCAATGTAAGTTGTAAATGCAACTTGAATACACCCAACCTACTGAACATCATAGCTTAAGCTAACCTATCTTAAACATGCACAGAACACTTACATTAGCCTACAGTTGGGTAAAATCACCTAACACAGAGCCTATTTTTTTTTATAATAAAGTGTTTAATATCCTACATGATTTATTGAACACTGTACTGAAGGTGAAAGACAGACTGGTTGTATGGGTAACATTTTGCACCATTGCAAAGTCAAAAAATTGTAAGTTGAACCATTATAAGTCTGTACACTAGTTTAATAAGTTCCAGAACTTCCTCACAATGTGATATCAACTAGTCATTAAAAAGTAGGTTGCAGGGACTTCTGATTAAGATAGCAGCCTTAACCTCCTCCTCATCTCCTTGCAAAACCACATAAAATTACAACTAAAATATAAGTTACAACTAAAATAACAACCATCATCAGAATCATCAGAAATTGAGTTGAATGGAAGTCTGACAACCACGGAATTAAAGAAACCACATCCATCCAGACTGGTAGGAGGGGCAGAGATGCACAACAAGCTGGTCCCACACCTGCATTTGGTGGATAAAAATTAGGTTGCAGAATAACCAAAAAATATAGAAAAATTCAAAATATACTGACAGTGGCTAAAGCAGGTTGCTACACATATGTACCACTACCCCATTAATCAAAATTTACATAGGTTATTACAGATAGAATGGTGGGCACCAGCAATAAAGAGAAAGATACCTGGATTTATACATTTACATGTTAACATTGGTGATTTCTAGACTGTGATACTGATTTTTTGTTTAAGTATATTTCCATAAACTTACATGCATTTAAACAATGTTTGCTTCCTATTTTCTTTATAAGAACCATGTATCAATTTTAGAATATAGGAATAAAGACTCCAGGGTTCCAGCCAAGATGGAGGTGGAGGTACTTTGCTTCCTCGCACAATCAAAAGGAGGATAACAACCAATCTAAAATCAATAAACAGCCTGGTTGGTATAGCTCAGTGGATTGAGCGTGGGCCTGTGAACCAAAGTGTCACGGTTCGATTCCCAATCAGGGCACATGCCTGGGTTGCAGGCCAGGTCCCCAGTAAAGGACATTTGAAAGGCAACCACACAGTGATGTCTCCCTCCCTCTCTTTCTCCTTCCCTTCCCCTCTCTCTAAAAATAAAATCTTAAAAAAAAATAAAATCAATAAACAACCAGAAGTGACAGAAAATCAAACTGCATGAACTCCAACAACCAAAGAATTAAAGAAAAAATCAACCAGAACAACCAGACCGGTAAGAACCTGCAGTGAGGCTGTGCGGGTGGTCCCAGCTGAGAAAAACTGCAACGAGGAAGCAGACCATGTGGGTGGGGCTGGCTGAAGGTAAAATTGAGACTCACAGCTGACTGTGGACTATGGTGGGAGTTGCTGCATTGGGAAAAACTCCCGGTCTCACATGAGAGTCCGAGAGTCTGTTGGAAAGTGTGCTAGGGAGGAGCAGGTGAGCTGCATCGTTCCCTCTCTGCAGCAAAGAGGGTTGCCCTGCCTGGATGAATACCTAAAACCCCACCCCCTTACAACTTATCAGTTGCACTAAGACCAAGAAATATGGCCCAAATGAAAGAAGAGAGCAAAACTTCAGAAAGAGAACAAAGCGATGAGGAGATAGCCAACCCATCTGATGGAGAATTTAAAGCCCTGGTGATCAAAATGCTCACAGAAGTGATTGAGCTTGGTCAAAAAATGAAAGAACAAATGAAAGATACCCAAAATGAAATAAAGCAAAATATTCAGGGAACGAACAGCGACAAGAAGGAAACCAGTACTCAAAGCAACAATTTGGAAAAGAAAAAAAAATAAACATCCAGCCAAACAGAACGAAGAAACAAGAATTTAAAAAAGTGAAGAGAGACTTACAAACCTCTGGGACAACCTGAAATGTTCCAATATCCAAATTATAGGGGTGCCAGAAGGAGAAGAACAACAGCAAGAAACTGAAAACTTATTTGCACAAATAATGAAGGAAAACTTCCCTGGTATGACAAAGGAAATAGACTTCCGGGAAGTTCAGAGAGTCCCAAAGAAGTTGGACCTGAAGAGGAACACACCAGGGCACATAACCATTAAGTTACCCAAGATTAAAGATAAGGAGAGAATCTTAAAAGCAGCAAGAGGAAAGGAGAGAGTTATCTACAAAGGAGTGTCCATAAGACTACCAGCTGATTTCTCAAAAGAAACCTTACAGGCAAAAAGGGGCTGGAAAGGAGTATTTGATGTCATGAAAGGCAAGGACCTACATCCAAGATTACTCTATCCAGCAAAGCTATCATTTAGAATGGAAGGGCAGATAAAGTGCTTCCCAGATAAGGTCAAGTTAAAGGAGTTCATCATCACCAAGTCATTATTATATGAAATGCTAAAGGGACTTACCTAAAAAAAAAAAGATAAAAAATATGAACAATAAAATGAAAACAAACTCACAACTATCAACAAATGAACCTAAAAGAAAAACAACAAAAACAAAAACTAAGCAAACAACTAGAATAGGAACAGAATCAGAGAAATGGATATCACAAGGAGGGATTTCGGTGGGGATGGGGAAGGTACAGGGAAGAAAAAGCATAATTAGTAGGCATAAAATAGATGGGGAGATATAAAAATGGTATAGGAGACAGAGGACTCAAAGAACTTACATGTACAACCCATGGACATGAACTAAGGTAGCGGGGGAATGCTGGAGGGTTGGGGGGTCAGGGTGGAGGGGAGACAAAGGGAGAAAATTGGGAAACCTGTAATTGCCTAATCAATAAAGAATACTTTTTTAATAAGACTTTATTTATTTATTTATTTTAGAGAGAGGGGAAGGGAGGGAGACAGAGAGGGAGAGAAACAGCAATGTATGGTTGCGTCTCACATGGCCCTCATGGGGACCTGGCCCGCAACCCAGGCACGTGTCCTGACGGGGAATCGAACCGGGACCCTCTGGTTCCCAGCCCGCACTCAATCCACTGAGCTACACCAGCCAGGGCTCAATAAAGAATACTTTAAAAATTTTTAGAATATATGTTTTAAGGTATTTTATTAAAGGGAAGTTCTTAAAAATAGGTGAAAAAATTCACTGCAAGTCCTTAGATTCATAGTTTAGCATATTCTAAATACAATGGCTATTGAAACTGGACAGGTGCAGCTGAAAGTCTGGCAGACAACCTTGTTTACTTCCAGGTTCTTTCCTCTTGGACTATGTTTTCATACACACAACACAAAGCCAAAATCACATAATCTACCCCTGTGTTCATCATCATCACACAACATCAGAAAAAGCCACTTATACAGTAAAATGAACAAATAACAATCCCCCCAAAACCACTACTCTTATGCCTACTTAGTCCTCATACCCAACAGTTATCTGAGGAACTCACACATATCACTAAGAATCATAGAAACATAGCTATGATAGACCATGAACACAGTCTACTCCACATCGTACTCAAGGACTCACAAAATTTGAGATCCAAGGAAGGCCTGGTGTCTCATAATTCTTCTCTCTACTTCACTACTTCTTCCATTCCCCTTAGAAACAGCTAGGGGAGAAGGGAAGAATGGCACTGAACACATCCAAAAATAATGTCTGAGATGATTAGGGGCTGCTTCTTACCTGAAATGTACATATTAACTTATGAAATTCCTTAGTTATATTACTTCATTTAAAGTAAGAGTTATAATTTTTCAACAACACTGAACATTTTGTTGCAAATCCTTTTACCCTCCTTATATACATACATACATGCTTGTGTACATATGGGCTTTTCCCCCCAAAGATTAGACCACAATACACATGGTGTGGCACTTTCCTATTAAAAGATATTTAGGTGTTTTTTTCTTTTTCTTTTTTTTAAAAATTATTTTATTGTTGTTCACTTACAGTTGTCTGCATTTACCCCCCATCCCCAACCCCAGGCAAACCCACCTCCCTCCCTTGCTTCCACCCTCCCCCTTGGTTTTGTCCATGTGTCCTTTATAGCAGTTCCTGAATACCCTTGTCCCCATTATCCCCTTCCTCCTCCCCTCTGGTTACTGCCAGATTGTTCTAAATTTCAATGTCTCTGGTTATCATTTGTTTCTCTGGTTGTATTTTGCTTGCTTACCTCACAAGTGTCTTGGCTGTGGCTGATCTGAGTTCCCCAGTAGCTGATCTGGCCTTGGTGCCTTCTCTCATGAGTCCTTACATTAAACCCCTTAACATTTCATATAGTAAAGGCTGCGTGATGATGTACTCCTTGAACTTGACCTTATCTGAGAAGCACTTTATCTGCCCTTCCATTCTAAATGACAGTTTTTGCTGGATAGATTATTCTTGGTTGTAGGTCCTTGCTTTTCATGATTTGAAATATTTCTCTCCAGCCCCTTCTTGCTTGGAAGGTCTCCTTTGAGAAATCCGCTGACAGTCTTATGGGAATTCCTTTGTAGGTAACTGTCTCCTTTTCTCTTCTGCTTGTAATATTTTCTCCTTACTCTTAATCTTGGGTGATATAATTATGATGTGCCTTGGTGTATTCCTCTTTGGGTCCCGCTTCTTTGGGGTTCTCTGAGCTTCTTGGATTTCCAGGAAGCCTATTTCCTTTGCCAGATTTGGGAAGTTCTCGTTCATTATCTGTTCAAAAATATGTTCAATTTCTTGGTGTTCCTCTTGTCCTTCTGGCAGCCCTATGATCCGGATGTTGGGTCGTTTACAAGTGTCTCTGAA
>PVJI01002134.1:64291-154563 GCA_004026765.1 Micronycteris hirsuta
TCCCAGCTTCCTTTTTTTCCCTATTGGTTCCCTGTAAATCTTCCTCCATTATCTTTATCGTATTCTTCATTTGTTCAATTATTTGCATCCACCTTTCTTCCAGTTTTGTGAGCATCCTGATTACCAGTGTTTTAAACTGGGCATCTGTTAATTTGGCTATCTCTTCGTCCGTTAGTTGTAATTTGTTCTGATCTTTCATCTTGGCCATTTTCATTCTTTTTTATCTCTGCGCACCTGTCGGAGTCTTAGGTGTTTGTCGGTGCCTGGCAACCTGGATCGCTTTTTTGTGATGTTTCCTCTGGGGGCGGGGCCTGGGAGGGAGCAATGGCGTCTGCTGTTCACTGCCGCTCCCTATTACCCTCTGCTCCCCAGTTCCCCACTGCCTTTTCCGCCAGTCTCGGCCCTGCTGGTTCTCGCTGGCCTCTCCGGTTACGCTGCCGGCCTGCGAGGTTCACCCGTTGCTCAGGGTCGTGCTTTGGTTAGGTGCTCGCGGGGTGAGTTCCTTCAGGCAAACTGCCTCTCATTCTGCTCCTCCACTCGGTTCTGCCTCGCTTACCGGCCTCGATGTACGTCCTCCCCAACTTCCTGGGTGTCGGACTTCCCTTCAGTTTGATTCTGTCCGTTCTGATTGTTTATTTTTCGCTATTGAGTTCGTTGTTTAAACTCTCTGGTTGTGAGCGGTGGTGCAGTGCATCCATCTACACCGCCATCTTGGCGGAAGTCCTAGGTGGTTTTTTTTTCTGTATTCAAGGATGCATTTCAGCAGACTTTACAGGATTCGTCCAGGTGTGATTCTTTAATTCTTACCAGTACTTCAATCTAAAGACTTAAGTATTTATTTCGCTCTGGAAATTTTTGTTCTGTGCATTTCTTCCTTCCCATCTGTGTTATTTTAGTCTATATTTTTGAAATTCCTGTTACACATTAGGTATTTTTTGGTCATTTTCTATTTCCTCTATCTTTTCATAATGTCCATTTCCTTTTGCTTTTAAATTCAGTGAGAATCTAGGCAGGGTATGTCTGAGCAAGTGGGCTGGGTTCATTTCATTATAGTGTTGAGACACTGGTCTCTAAATCCGTCCTACTAAAGACCCTGGGACCAGTATTTCTTGACTCCACTGGATTTCCTCCTAGTTTTGAGTAAGGTTGGGATTTGTCCAACTTCCCTCTAATCTTTCATGGATGTGTAATTGGGGGCTGGGAGTAGGAGACAAGAAAGAACAGAAAAATGTCATTCTGAAGTAGCACTTTGGGAGCTGAGAGTCAAGATCACCTCATTTCTTTTTTTTTTTTTTTAACTGCTCTCATCCAGCAACACTTTCTTTGGACTTTGAATTTTTTCTAAAGTGAACTAAGAAGAGGGCTAATAAATATGTTGAATTCTGAGAAAAGCCATCTTCCATGTAACTTGGTGTTTTCTTGTTCCTAATTGAAGTCACTTTTTTTCCTATGAGTCATATGAATACTTGCATTCTTTATCCTAATATTGTTACCTAACTGATACCATACAGTAACTTACTAGTGAGTGAGTAAGCAGTGGTGTCAAAACTCCCTTGTTCCTCTCCTCTCTAACCAGTGTTCGTATACTCATTCAATAAGTCATTCCTCATTTCCCATATGCTCAGTCTCCTTTTCTACCAGAAACGAGGAAAACAGAAATAGTATTCCTTTGAGAGAAATATTAGTGTTTCTCTTGTCAGAACTTTTGTTTGATGAGGTGATTTAACAAATATTTATTGAGTACCAAATACATGACGGGCACTCATCTAAGTAACCAGAACTAAATCAGTGTGGGGAGGAGGGGGAATGAGACATATACAAATCATCCCTTGTGGAACTTAACTTGTAGTGAGAGAGACAAAACAAATAATAATTATATAGTGTAAGACTTAAGACCATACATACACACACACACACACACACAAATGTATGTATATATAAAATTAACAAAATAATAACGTGATAAAACTAATACCAAAGAGCAAATATTTGCCTTATCAATATATGTATACAAGCTTTAGCTCACTTATTAAAAAGGCATTCAGAATAGTCACAAAGTAGAACTCAAGTTTATATCAGATATTTAAGTGACTCAGTGATTCAGAAAGGTTAATTAAAGGATAGACAAATTATATCAGGCAAATGGAAATTAAAAGAAAACAGACTAAAATTAAGGCTACATCACAACATTAAACAAGGCAAAGAAGGGTCACTATGTAATTCTAAGGTGTAAATTTCAAAGTGAAGATATAATAGCTATGAATACACATGTATCAAATATTACAGTAACAACTTTCCAAAAGTTAATGGAAGAACATGAAGAAGAAGAGATAGACTTGCCAGTAGTTGGGAACATTAATTCACTCAGTCAAAGTCAGGATAAGTAGACAAACTTTAGAGAGAATTTGGAAGTCCTGAATCATGTACACCCTGAAATCTCCCTTATTAATATATATTAAATTCTGTATCCTAATAATAGTGAATATGCCATGTTTTCAAGTGTCCATAAACCATCCTAAAAAAATGACAAAATATTAGGCCACAGTAAAGTCCAAAAAGTAGAAATGATAAACAAAGTGCTTTGAACATGGTGAAATACAATTAAAATAGCAAGATCAGAAAAATAAAGTTACTCTTAGTGGCAATTTGTAAAACCTGTCAATAATTTCTGGATCAGAGAAGAAATATAACCTAAAAATGAAGAATTTCTAGTAATCAGTGATAACACTGGATATTGGTACACATGGAATTTAGTTAAAGCAGGACTCTAAGGGAAAGGTCATAGCTTTAAACGCTTTGAACAAAAAAATAATGAAAATATATAAGTTAAAAAGATTAGAAGGAGATATGGAAGGAATTCACAAAGATAAAATTTATAACTAAAATGACACATCAATAGGACAAATCACTACCCTCAAATCAGGAAAGGGAGAGCACAAATACAAAATGAAAAGGGGGAAATCCACAGAAACAAAGAAAATTAAAAAGAATCTTTAAAAATACTTTAAAGATTCTTTTTAATGATTCTATTTTAAAGATTACTTTAAAATACTTTGATTCTTTACAAGTACAGTTTGTTTATCCATACATATATATACTGTTTTCAATTGCTCTTTACATGAACATGTCTTTATTGCACCATAATTTATAAAGTAAGTCAGAAAATGCACTGCACCCCCTTCTTCAATTTACCAGTGAAGTCATCTGTGGCAGAAAGAATAATGAGCGCACCCCCATAAAGATATTTACATGCTAATCCTGGAATCTGTTCATATATTATCTTACATGGGAAAAGAGATTCTTACATGGCAAGAGCGATTTTGCAGATGTGAATAATGGTTTTGAGATGGGGAGATTATCTCGTATTATCCAAAGAGTCAGGGTCAGAGGGAGACGAGAGTATGGAATATGCATACTTCTGTTAGAGAAATATAACATTACTGATTTTGAGGATGGAGATAGGGGACCACCAGCCAAGAAATGTTAGTGGCCTCTAGAGCTTCCAGAAAGGTAAATTGATTTACTCTAGTAAAACCTCGTTGGATTTCTAACCTACAGAACATTTGCTGTCCTAAGCTACTACATTTGTGGTGATTTGTTGCAGTAATAGTAGAAAACTATTACACAATCTGAGTTTGGAGTTTATAAGGAGGTTTCAGTTTCCTTAATATAGTTTTTGGGGGGTTTCTTTTTAAATCAGTGTAGTAAATTGTGTCTTTCAAGGAATAAATTTATTTCGACTTAGATATCAAATATATTGTCATAAAGTTGTTCATCGTATTCCCTTAGTGCCCTTCTAATAACTGTCAGATCTATAATGATGCCCCCTTTTGAATTCCTGATATTGATATCTATTATTTCTTTTGATCAATATACTAGCAGTTTATCAATTTTATTGATCTTTTCAAAGAATAAGCTTTCAGTTCTATTGATTTTTTACTCTAGTTTGCCCTTGCTATTTCAGTGATAACTGATCTTATTTATTCTTTCCTTCCCTTGGCATAATTTGGTAATTTTCTCTTCTTTTTTTATTGGCTTAAAATTAACTACATTTACCCATGTGTTATTTAGAAGAGTGTTAACTTCCAAATGTTTGAGGACTTTCTCAGATCTTCCTGATGGTTCATTTTTAATTTAATTATTTTGTGGTCAGGGAACACACTCTAATTTCAGTCCTGGATTTGTTGAGACTTGCTGTATGGGCCAATATGTGGACTGTCTTGGTGAATGCTCCATGTGTAGTTAATAAAAAGGTATATTATTTGGGGGTAGAGTGTTTACCAGTTAGGTAAAGTTGCTTGTAGTGCTGATCCAACTTTTCTCTATCTTTACTGATTTGGGGGGACATCAATTGGCCTATCAAGTATTGAGAAAGGACTGCTCAGATCTCCAAAGAAAATTGTGGACTTGTCTATTTTAGTAGTGTCAGTTTTTACTTTATGTATTTTAAAACACTGTTATTAGGTGCATGCATATTTAGGGTTGCTATGTCCTCCTGATTAATTGACCCCTTTATCATGAAAGGTTTCTTTTGGCAATATTCTTTTTCTTGGAATCTGTTCTCTTTATTAATATAACTCTTTCAGCTTTCTTTTAGTGTTGTTTCATGGCATATCTTTTTTCTGTCCGATTATTTTTGGCTAATTGTGAATCATATAATTTAGGCCTACTTTTTTTTAACTAGTCAGACAATCTCTACCTTTGAGTCTCAAGACCAAGGGTTGGCAACTATGACACACAAGTCAAATCCAAACCCAGCCTATTTTTTTTAAATACATTTTATTGATTATGCTATTACAGTTGTCCCATTTTTGTCTCCCCTTTATTCCCCTGCACCGCCCTCCCACCATCATTTCCCCACCTTAGTTCATGTCTGTGGGTAATACATATAAGTTATTTGGATTCTCCTTTTCCCATACTAGTCTTAACCTTCCCCTGTCTATTTTGTACCTACCATTTATACTTCTTATTCCCTGAACCTGTTCCCCCATTCTACCCCCTCCTCCTCCCTGCTGATAACCCTCCATGTGATTGCTATTTCTGTGAATCTGTTCCTGTTCTTGTTGTTTGCTTAGTTTGTTTTTCTTTTTGTTTTTGGTTTTCTATAGGTTCAGTTGTTGATACTTGTGAGTTCGTGGTCATTTTATTGTTTGTATTTTTTATCTTCTTTTTCTAAGTCCCTTTAACATTTCATATAATAAGGGCTTGGTGATGATGAACTCCTTTAACTTGACCATACCTGGGAAGTACTTTATCTGCCCTTCCATTGTAAATGATAGCTTTGCTGGATAGAGTAATCTTGGATGTAGGTCCTTGTCTTTCATGACTTTGAATACTTCTTTCCAGTCTCTTCTTGCCTGTAATGTTTTTTTCTGAGAAATCAGCTGACAGTCTTATGGGCATTCCTTTGTATGTAACTGTGTTCTTTTCTCTTACTGCTTTTAAGATACTCTCCATACCTTTAATCTTGGATAATGTAATTATGATGTGCCTTCAAACAATTTCTTTTTTAAAAAATATATTTTATTGATTCTGCTATTACAGTTGTCCCATTCTGCCCCCTCTATTCCAGTCTCTCCTGCACACCCCCTCCCACCCACATTCCCCCCCTTTAGTTCATGTCCATGGGTTATACATATAAGTTCTTTGGCTTCAACATTTCCCATACTATTCTTAACCTCCCACTATCTATTTTCTACCTACCATTTATGCTACTTATTCTCTGTACTTTTCCCCCGTTTCCTCCTCCCACTCCCCCACTGATAACCCTACATGTGATCTCCATTTCTGTGGTTCTGTTCCTATTCTAGTTGTTTGCTTAGTTTGTTTTTGTTTTTTAGGTTCAGTTGTTAATGGCTGTGAGTTTGTTGTCACTTTACTGTTCATATTTTTTATCTTATTTTTCTTAGTTAAGTCCCTTTAACATTTCATATAACAAGGGCTTGGTGATGATGAACTCCTTTAACTTGACCTTATCTGGGAAGCACTTTATCTGTCCTTCCATTCTAAATGATAGCTTTGCTGGATAGAGTAATCTTGGATATAGGTCCTTGCCTTTCATAACTTTGAAAACTTCCTTCCAAGCCCTTCTTGCCTGAAACATTTCTTCTGAGAAATCAGTTGATAGGCTAATGGGAACTGCTTTGTAGGTAATGCTTTCCTTTTCTCTTGCTGCTTTTAAGATTCTCTCCTTATCTTCAATCTTGGGTAACTTAATGATGATGTGCCTTGGTGTGTTCCTCCTTGGGTCCAACTTCTTTGGGACTCTCTGAGCTTCCTGGACTTCCTGGAAGTCTATTTCTTTTGCCAGATTGGGGAAGTTCTCCTTCATTATTTGTTCAAATAAGTTTTCAATTTCTTGCTCTTCCTCTTCTCCTTGTGGTACCCCTATGATTTGGATGTTGGAATGTTTAAAGATGTCCTGGAGGTTCCCAAGCCTCTCATTTTTTTGAATTCTTATTTCTTCATTCTGTTCTGGTTGAATGTTTCTTTCTTCCTTCTAGTCCACACCGTTGATTCGAGTCCCAGTTTCCTACCCATCACTGTTGGTTCCCTGTACCTTTTCCTTTATTTCACTTAGCATAGCCTTCATTTCCCCCCTCTAATTTGCCATCATATTCAACCAATTCTGTAAGCATCCTTAATACCAGCCTTTTGAACAGCACATCTGATAGGTTGGCTATCTCTTTGCAGCTTAGTTGCATTTTTTCTGGAGCTTTGATCTGTTCTTTCATTTGGGCCATTTTTTTTCTTGTCTCGGTTCATCTGTTACATAGTAAGGTGGGGGCAGCCTTAGGTGTTCACCAAGGTGGGGCAACCCACATGGCTGCATTGTGATGCTGTCTGTGGGGGAGGGGTCTGAGAGGGAACAATGGTGCTTATGCTGCTCTCTGCTCTCAGTCACTTCCCCAGCTGCCCACAATCCAATTGGCCCTTTTGGTGCTGATTCCCGGGTGGGTGGGTTTGTGTACATTCTAGGACCCTGTGGGTCTCTCCAACAAACTTTCCTGTGAGGCTGGTAGTTTCTCCTGCTGCCACCTGAACCCCCACTAGTGTTTTCAATAAGAGGCTTTGAGGCTTTATTTCCCTGCACTGAAACTCTGGGTTGCTCGGTGTGTCTCGATCCCCAGTTGTTTGTCCCAGTTTATCTGCACTCGAATGTGGGACTGCCCAGTGCACAATCTGCTGCCTCGCTGGGTATGCCAGCCACTGCCTTGCCCACCCTGTTTCTCCAGCCACCATCTTGCTGCTAGTCCTCTCCGCCTGGCTGCCCATCTCCACCCCTCCTACCAGTCTGGATGAATGTTTCTTCTTTAACTCCTTGGTTGTCAGACTTCCATACAGTTCAATTTTCTGTCAGTTCTGGTTGATTTTGTTTTTAAATTTGTTGTTGTCCTTCTTTTAGTTGTGTGAGGAGGCACAGTGTGTCTACCTACGCCTCCATCTTGGTCAGAAGTTCCCGGACTTTCTATGTATAGTATCATGTCATCTGCAAACAATGACATTTCCTCCGTCATTTCCAATTTGGATGTCTATTTTTTTTTTTAATTGTCTGATTGCTGTGGCTAGGACTTCCAATACTATGTTGAGTAGAAGTGGTGAAAGTGGATAACCTTGTCTTGTTCCTGATCTTAGTGGGGAAGTTTTTAGTTTTTGCCCATTGAATATGATGTTGGATGTAGGTCTCTCGTATATGGTCTTTATTATATTGAGGAATGCTCCCTCTCTTCCCACATTGCTGAGTGTTTTTAACATAAATGGGTGCTGTACCTTGTCAAATGCTTTTTCCACATCTATTGATATGATCATGTGATTTTTGCCTTTCCTTTTGTTTATGTGGCGTATTACATGTATTGATTTGCAAATATTGTACCATCCTTGCATCCCTGAGATCAATCCCACTTGATCATGGTGTATGATCTTTTTCATGTATCGCTGAATGCAGTTTTCCTGTATTTGGTGGAGGATTTTAGCGTCTATGTTCATCAGTGATATTGGCCTGTAGTTTTTTTTTTCTTTGTTGCATCCTTATCTGGTTTTGGGATGAGGATGATGCTGGCTTCATAAAATGTTTGGGAACTACTGTCTTCTTGGATATTTTGGAATAGTTACTAGTTCATTTTCATTTGTTTCTGTGAAGGATAGGGCTTACATCTTCCTTAAATGCTTTGTAAAATTCTCCTATGAAGCCATCCAGTCCAGGGCTTTTGTGTGGGGCTATTTTTGACTACTGCTTCAATTTTGTCAGCTGTTATTGGTCTGTTCAGTCTTTTTGCTTCTTCTTCATTCAGCTCTCAAAGATTATTTTTCTAGAAATTTGTCCAATTCACCTATGTTTTCAAATTTCTTGGTGTAGGGTTCTTCATAGTAATTTCTTACAATCCTTTGTGTTTCTGTGGTTACAGCTGTAATCTTTCCTCTTTCATTTCTGATTGTATATTTGGGTCCTCTTTCTTTTTTTCTTGATGAGTCTGCTTAAAGGCTTGTTGATTTTGTTTCTCTTTTCACAGAACCAGCTACTGGATTTATTGACCCTTAGAATTTTTCTTTTAGTTTCAATGTCATTTAGTTTTATTCTGATCTTGATTATTTCCTTCCTTCTACTTGCTCTGGGCTGTCTTTGTTGTTGTTCCTCCAGTTCTTGTAGGTATCGGGTTAGGTTGCTTATTTGAAATGTTTCTATGTTTTTCAGATAGGCTTGTATCACTATGCACTTCCCTCTCAGGACTGCCTTTGCTGTGTCCATTGTTTTGGGTTGTTACGAGTTCATTTTTATTTGTTTCTAGAAACTTTTTTATTTCTTCCGTGATCTCATTCTTGACCAATTCATTGTTTAATAGCATGCTATTCAATTTCCATGAGTTTGAGTGTTTTGAGTTTTTTCCTCGAGGTTGGTATCTAGTTTCAGTCCCATGTGGTCTGAGAAAATGCTTTATATGATTTAAATTTTCTTGAATTTATTGAGGCTTGTTTTGTGTCTGATCATGTGGTCTATCTTTGAAAATGTTCCATATGCATTTGAAAAGAATGTGTATTTAGCTTCTTTGGGGTGAAAGGCTCTCTATATATCAGTTAAGGCCATTTAATCTAGGACATTGTTCAATGCCACAATATCTTTGTTGATACTTTCTTTGGAAGATCTGTACATTTTTGACAGTGGGGTGTTGAAACCCCCTACTATAATTGCGTTGCTGTCAATACCTTTCTTGAAGTCCTCCAAGATTTTCTCTATATATTTGGATGCTCCTATATTGGGTACATATATATTTATAATGTTTATGTCTTCTTGGTGGATTTTCCCCTTGAGTATTATGAAGTGGCCTTCTGGGTCTCTTTTTATGGCCCTTGTTTTGAAGTCTATTTTGTTTGATATGAGTATTGCTACCCAGCTATTTTTTCTTGTCCATTTGCTTTGAAAATTTTTTCCAACCCTTCACTTTAAGTCTGTATATATCTTTTATTCTGAGGTGGGTCTCTTGTAGGCAGCATATGTGTGGGTTGTGATTTCTTATTCATTAAGCTATTCTGTCTTTTGATTGGAGCATTTAATCCACTTATTTTTAAGGTTATTATTGATAGGTATTTATTTACTGCTATTTTACTTCCTTTGTACCTGTGTTCCTCTCTCTCTCTTTCTTCCTTTACTTAAAGCAGCCCCTTTAGCATCTCTTGCAGAGCTGGTTTGGTGGAGGTGTACCCTTTAAGGCTTCTTTTGTCTGGGAAATTCATTATTTGGCCTTCCATTTTAATCGAGGGCCTTGCTGGATAGAGTAGTCTTCGTTGGAGGCCTTTGTGTTTCATTACTTGGAATATTCCTTCCCATTCCCTTCTTGCTTGGAGAGTTTCCATTGAGAAGTCAGCTGCTAGCCTTATCAGAGCTCCCTTGTATGTTACTTCTTGTTTCTCCTTTGCTGCTTTTAAGATTCTCTCTTTGCTTTGGAATTTTGCCATTTTAATTATTGTGTGTGTTGTGGTGGGTCTCTTTTTGTTCCTCCTGATTGGAACCATCTGTGTTTCCTGGATTTGTGTAACTTTTTCTCTCAACAAATTAGGGAAGTTTTCTATCCCTTGCTCTTCTTCTCCTTCTGGTATCCCTATTATACAGATATTATTACATTTTATGTAGTTGTGCAGTTTCCTTAACACCTCTTCATTCTTTCTCAGTCTTTTTTCCTTTTCTTGCTCTTTCTGTGAGTTTTTTTCCTACATTTTCCTCTAGGTCACTGATGCAATCCTCTGCTTCATGTAGCCTGCTTTTGATTCCTTCTACTGCATTCTTCAATTCAGAAATTGTTTTCTTCCTTTCCTTTTTGCTATTCTTGATAGTTTCTATTTCCTTTTTCATGTTGATACAGTTTGTAGTGAGTTCATCATAGTTTCCCTGTAGTTTTTGGTAGTTGTCAGTGAGCTCTTTGAGCTTCCTCATAACCATTGCTTTGAACTCAATATCTGATAGTTGACTTGCCTCTATTTCATTTAGTATTCTTCCTGGGGCTTCCTCATTTCTTTCCCTTTGGGGTTTGTTTCTTTGTCTTCCCTTTGTTTGTAAGACTCTTCTTGTTAGCCTCTGCTTCTTAAGTTAATCTGTTCTGACTCCTTGAGTTTTAGTGTGAACTTCTATGGTAGAAGACCTGTGAGATTCAGTGGTGCTGTCTCCTTGATTTCTTGAACTTGCTGCTCTTGGGGTGTCATTTATGTTGACTCTCTGTATGTCTTTGGGTTTTGATTGTTGTTGGGTCTTTGTTTACTGGGTCCTTCCCTCCTTCTGGTTGAGTGAGAGTTACTCTAACCACTACGTCTTATATGCTAATGTGTAGGTGGGAACAGGTTGTGTGGAAGGTGGTTCTTCTGTTTGTCCAAGGTTATGAAGCTTCTCTCTCGCTATTGTTAAATTGTTTGTTCTGGGCAATTTCTCCACCATTTAGTTGCAATTTGAAATTGGTCCTAGGTGGAGGTTAGTGTGGCTTCCACTCACTTGTTCACCACCTTCCTTTATTATCTGCTGGTGGTTCCTTTGTTGGTGGGTTCTCTCCTCCAGTAGGTATATTGGTGTTCACACCTCCCACCTACTCTTGTATCTGATCAGTTGGAGGGGAAAGGCAAAATAGATTATGACAGTAGGAGTGTGTTCTATATGATTTAAAGTACCAACCTGTAGAGAAGAGATAGGAGATCCTTTGGATAAGCATAGTGTTAACCATGGTATTTCAACCAACTAGCCACGTTTTATAAAAGATGGAAAAGAGATATGACTCTTGTTAGAGGGGGAAAGGATTGTGAGCTGAGTCCAGAAAACAGAGCGCTTGTGGGAGGTCAGATTATGAGATATAGTGAGAGTAAAGGATAGAAAATAGGCGTAGTGTGCAAGAGAATTGTTAACCACAACAGTAATAATGCTCCAGACAATAGTGAAATGAACTAAGATCTGGGAGGGGTACTGTGTAGTATTTACAGTTATACAGAACAATAATTATTTACAATAGTACTGGAACAACAATATGACAAGAACTATATGATCTGAATAACAAGGATAGGAAGTACATGACCTTAAATAGTGTGCTTTTGGAATAGAAGTGAAGTGAAGGAAGGAAAATTACAATATATTATGAAAGAGAAAACAAGGAAAACCAGTCAAACAATGAAATTAAACAAATGAAACTAAACAGAAAGAAGAGAAATAAAAAATACTAGTAAAACAAGAGAAGTAAGAATAATGAAAAATAATACAAATAAATAATAACATGCAAGTTTTTTGGAATAGCAAAGTAAAATTTGTCTCAGTTTCTCAGTTGTTGGCTTTAGCCTTGTGTTCCCACTTCGGGTCTGTCTGTGGACCTTTCACAGTTCCAGGTCTTATTGTCTTGCTTGAGGGGAGCGGAATGGAAAAAATAAAAATCTGTTGACTTAAACCTACCAAGTGAGTTCTGCTGGTCTTCCTGGATGCTGCAGGATGAGGGGGATTGGGCTTCACTTTTCTCCCTTTCTATGGTTTTGCAAGGATGGGGGCCAGATCTGGGCTGCAATCTTCACAGTCGCCCAGCCTCCAGCCCAGGTCCTCCATTTGTTGTTGGGCCCCCACTGCCCGTCTGCGCCAGGTCGGTGCCTTCAGTCCACCAGTTGTGCTGTCCCTGAGGTGCACTAATTAGCGGAAACTCACACACTACCTTCTCCCTCTTTGCTGTCCTAGGTGCTAGGCACTCTCAAAGTCTCTTCAGGGTAGTTCTAAAGGAATTCTTTTTCCACGCATGAGGAAGCATAGCCCTGGGATTCCACGCGTGTCTGATCAAAGTCTCCAGTGTGCAAGACGCCCAAGCCAGCAAGCGTGGATTCATGTTTGTGGAAACAGGATTTCCTGAAGGGGAATCTGGCTAATATCTATTATATTTACAGCTTTGCTGAATCCTGCCCCCTCCCTGAATCAAAAGGCTTATGCTAATGCATGTCCGGGCTCTTCCTGACCAAATGTTTATGATTCAACCTAAGCCTGTTTGCATATCTATTCTTTCAATGTATTTTCCTGAGTCTGTCTGCCGCCTAGTTTAAATCCACATTCTGTGCATAGTTAATGAAGACCATTCTAATGCGAATGTGCTCTGAAACAACTAATAAAAGCCCCAGCTAAGCTATGCTTGAGGCCTTCTCCCATATGATAAGGGAAGGATTTCCTGCGTGTCTCTGTGTTAGATTCATTCACGCATTCGGTCATGGTCACCACAGATTTTGCGGGACGGAATCCGCGACATAGTTCAGCTCCCCCACTGAGATAAGTCTTTGTGGAGACTGCTAACTACCTGAGCCCTGCTGCTCTCCTCTGTGGGGGGAGCCTACTCCTTCCTCTTAAGCGAGCCAGCCATGCCACACGGGTGTGGGGGCATGCCTGTGGCAGCTGCTGTGGGAGAGTTGCCTAAACAGCAGCCCAGAGCCTTTTTTTGAATAAACCCCTCCTGTTGAAGCCTGCCACTCTTAACAAGCACCTGGCCTGTCACATAGCCCAACTTTCCAACCAGACCAGAGACTATCTGGGTCAAGGTATGTCATGTCCCAACTCTTCTCCCTTCTCCAGGTATCACCCAGATCCTCAGTTTCTCTGGTAATGACCCAGCCAGCATCCATAGTCCCAGCAGGTGAACACCACCCCAATGAGTCTCCAACTTCGTCTTTATCTCCCCCAGTGACTTCAAGCATTCAGGTCCATCTTGGTACTGCTCTGTCCTCCCTGTTTGGCAGGGGAGGGAGCTGTTGATTTGGCTCTCATCCAAGGATCCTGTGGCAGGCACTGGGCTAGAGGCTGCTGCAACCCTGGTCCCAAGGACCTTACCGTCCCAATGCAATCTTCTTACCATCTGTTCTTCGTTGTCCTCTACAATTTTGTCCTCCAACCTTCATATATGCTGGGATTCCATTGGGTGTTCACTGTGTTCCTCAGAAGATCAGCTAGGTGTTCCACCTGTGTGCAGGGGGAAGTGGGCTCTGCTCCCACCTATCTTGCCACCATTTTCAAAAATCTCTATTGTATACTGTTAACAATTGTCTGCCCATGTCCTGCCTGAAATACCATGATTGTTTATGAAAAGTATCTTTAATAAAGCTGGATACAATTTGGCTTGGGGAAAAATAAAATAAAGAAATTGGGAAAATTAAAGGAAAAGACTATATTGAGGAGGTAGAGATGGCAGAGGGACTGGGAAGAAACAAAGTCATCTAGGTCAGTTCTAGTCCTAGAGGTCCATTGTATGGGTTAGCAGTCTTTGACAGTGCCTATGACTCATTACAGTGCTCCAGAATAGCAAGAAAGTACAGTTCTGTTGTTTTAAGCTACCCAATTTATGGTACTTTGTTACATCAGCTCTAAGAAACTTAACACAGAGACAAGTCATGGAAAAATGATACACACCCTCTTAAGTATTGTCTTTTCATTGAAAGATGTTATTCTTTTATTATTGATGCCTGCCACCTTTCCTTTTGTACGGTTGTGGTAGTTTCTTTTTAAAAACTTTATTTTGAATGCTTGCTTTGGTAGCACATAAACTAAAACTGGGATGATACAGAGAAGATGAGCATAGCCCCTGTGCAAGGATGACATGCAAATTTGCAAAGCGCTACACATTTTGGGCAGTGCCCTGGTGGGCATCTTCACATCCTTTGATTAGACTGGAAAAAGTGTAAGTCAAAGTACAATGTGTGGCACTCAATAGCAAAGAATCGTGAGTGCTCACTATTAAAAAATTCATATAAGTCAATCTATGAAATGAAAAAAACTTTTATTTTGAATTATAGATTCACAGGAGGTCATAGAGAAAGGTATAAGGAAGTCTCATGTACCCTTCCTCCACCCTCCCTCAACTACCTTCCATACCTATAGTACAATCTCATACTAAAAACTGACATCAGTGTGATCCAAAGGACTTATTCAGATTTACTCATTTGTGTGTGTGTGTGTGTGTGTGTATCACATACAGGTTTGTATCACCATTGCAGTAGTCGAAATACTAGACAGTAGCATCACAAGACTCCCCTCATGTTACCTTGTTATAGTTACACCCATCCCTTTCTCCCTTATTCCTAACCTTTTGCAACCACTAATTTGTTCACATCTGTATACTTCCATTATTTTATGTTACATAAATGGAATCCTACAGTTTCTGTCCTTTTGTGATTGGCTTTTTACTTCTATCTTATATATTTACACATAAAGAAGATATGTTTCCATGAACAGCAATACATACATATATACATATACATATTGATTTATATATGTTTCTTACATTTAGGTAAAAGTTTATATGTGAAAATAAGCTGGGGTAAAGCTCAAGCATGTAATTGATAGGTGGTATAATAAGCCCATTTTTAGTTTGAAAGAAACTGCCAAATGATTTTCTACAATGGTCATATTATTTTACATTTCTACCAAATATGTATAAGTGATCCAGTTTCACTGAATCCTAGCCAGCATTTGGTGCTATATCACATTTTCATTTTATTCATTCTGATAGATGGGTAGTTAATATCTCATTGTGCTTTTAATTTGAATTTCTTTAATGGAAAGTTATATTGAATAATTCTTTATGTATTTATTTGCCATCTATGCATCCCCTTCAATTAAATATCTATTTATATCTTTTGTCCACTTTCTAATTTGATTATTTTTTTACTGTGGAGTTTTCAAAGGTTTTTTTAAAGATTTTATTTATTTATTTTTAGAGAGGGGGGAAGAGAGGGAGATAGAGAGGAAGGAGCGAAACACTGGTGTGAGAGAGAAACTTCAATCAATTGCCTCTAGTACATGTCATGACCAGGGACCAAACCTGCAACCCAGGCATGTGCCCTTATGGGGAATCGAACTGGTGACCTTGCGGTTTGTGAAACTACACATAACCAACTGAGCCACGCCAGTCAGGGCTGAGTTTTCAGTTTTTTATGTATTCTAGATATGTGACTTAAATAAATATCTTCTCCAAGTTTGTAATTTGTCTTTTCATCCATTTAACAAGGCCATTTGCAAAGCCAAAATTTTAAATTATGGTGAACTCTAATTTATCCATTTTTATCTTATGAATTATGAGGGTTCTTTTTTGTTTTTATTTGATGTCCAGTACCCTAAGAACCCTCAATCTATTCCTAGGTCCCAAAGATTTTCTTCTATGTTTCTTTCCTAGAAGTTTTATAGTTTTACATTTTTTATTTAAATGATTTATTTTAAATTCATTTTTGTAGAAGATGTGAGACTTTAGATCAGGTTGCTTTTTGTCAATGCATGTCCAGTTCCTCCATCACCATTTATTTCAAAGGTTATCCTGTTCCATGAATCACTTTTTCACTCTTGTCAGAAATTAGTTGGTCACATTTGTCAGGCTCTATTTCTGAGTTTTCTGTTGTGTCCATTGATCTTTATGACTGTCCCTGCCAGTACCATATTTATCTCAATTATATAGTAACCTTAATAGTGGAGTAATGCTTTCCACTTCATTATTTTTCAATTTTTTGACTACCCATGGGGTCTTTTCTTGAATATAAAGTATAGAATAAGCTTGTCTGTGTCTACAAAAAACCTGCTGAGATTTTAACATGAATTATGTTAAACCTATAGATGAATGTATATCTTTAACTCCTTTGAGTCTTCCAATTCATGAACACAGCATGTTCCACCAGGTATTTTGCTTTCATTTGTGTTATTAGCAATTTATAATTTTTATCACAAAGAATCTGTGTTTTGTCAGTTTTTTAACTAAATATTTCTTTTTTCCTTTGGAGCCCTTGTAAATTATATAGTATTTTTATTTTGGTTTCCACTTGCTTGTTGTCTGTATTAAGAAATTCAGTTGACTTTGTATGTTGAACTTGTATTCTGTGACCTTATTCAACTCACTTAAAGACTTGAATATATAACCTGAAACCATAAAATTCCAAGAAGAAAACAGGCAATAAGCCCTTTCACATCTCTCCTAATTTTTTGTATTTGTTTTATATTCTTGTTTAACATTCTTTTTTAATATTCTTATTGGATATATCTCCCTGGGCAAGAGAAACAAACAAAGGAAGGAAAGAAATGGGACTACATCAAGCTTAAATGTTTTTACACAGCAATGAAAACCTTCAGTAAGATGAAAAGACAACCTAATGAATGTGAGAAGATATTTGCCAATGATATATTTGTAATGGATTACTATCCAAAGAATATAAAGAACTCTTACAACTGAACACCAAAAAAAAAAAAAAAACAGATTAAAAATGGACAGAGGACCTTTTATAGGACCTTTAGACATTTCTTTAAAAAGGACATGCACATGGTCAATAGACATATGAAAAGATGTTCAATGTCTCTAATCATTAAAACCACACTGAGATCTCACATCATACCTGTCAGAACTGCTATTATGAATAAATCAACAATCAAAAGTGTATTTAATAAAACAAAGTAGAAGCTCAAAATGACCTCTATCTTGGCTTTGAGATGAGCAACTGCAACGTTTTTCTCCTCTACTGGCTCATCTTTTATAGCATAGAAAAACTTGTAAGGAAAAGGGAATCATGACATACAGGCCTTTCTTAGAGGCCGAACTAAAAATATGAACACATTCTTCATTACAACTGCAAACAATAATAAAAGGGAGCCAGGTTAAAATGGAGCCGGAGCAGTCACACCAGAGGAACTGCCTTGTAAATCTTAGGCCTCAAATCTTGGAATGTTAAAACAGGGCAAAATAACCTCTGGACTGGGCATAGGCAACATTGTGTCCCAGAGAACTGTTTGCAAACATAACAATAAAGCAGTTACTACTGGACTGAAAATTAAAAAATATTGTTTAGCATTAACATCATTATGTTATCTGCACCAGTAGAAATGATGTAATCGTTTCCTTCCCCTTTCTCATAAATACTCATTGCCTCTGTTTCATAATCAGAACATTATCTGGCCTTCATCTTGAATTACTGATTTCCAAATACCTATTCTTACTTACCTCAAATAAATGCTTTTAGCCTCTCACTTTGACAGGTCTTTTATTTTTAGGTTAGCACCAGCAGGCCACAATTATCTATACTAAACATCCCAAGATGGAAGGATGAGAAGGACTGGAATACTGTTGACCCTCCCTTGTGTCATAAAGAAAAAGTCAGGTGTACTGAAGCTTGGGATTAGTCTGTTTCTATGTTCTCAACAGTTTTCTGTCAACAGAGCTATGAAAATGCTGTGGATCCACAATGTGCAGCTTGTCCCCACAGAACTTTGAAGAGGAACCTTAAGAGGAAGGAATCTGCTCTTGGTCCCTCACTGTCATGTTTTCTATCCCTTGGAGGAAATTCTAGCTCTAAAATTGCCATAATAAACACAGGGCTGGCTGTGCTTTTTTGGTTAGAACTGTCATTCTAGGACTCATATTTGACTTCCCTTTCACAGCCATTTTTGTGCAGCTAGCATTTCTGTGCAGTGTGGCTATAGATGAAATGGCAGAAGCAATGGAAAAAAACAAACAAACAAAAACCCAGTGCAAAAGATTTCACAAAACTATGCAACTTACAATCAACTGCAGAATAGGCTATACTTAATGTACTGCATGCCTACTATGTATTAAGCACTAGTCTGGACAGTGGATACAGGGTGCACTGAAGAAGGCAACAGAGGCCATTCTTGGGAACTGGGGCCTCTGTGGTTAACAAGGGCCTCGGAGTCTTTGACAGGCACAGACTGAGTTACATGGGGATCTTGTCTACAGAATCCTCAGCCCCAGAACTGCAAAAATGAAGCTCTACCCTAAACATTCCAAGATTTTAAAAGTAATAAAAGCTAGACCAGGGCAATCCTGATCACTCTCCCGTCACAGTAGAGCTTTCACAGGATCACTTGGCCACAGTATAACATACTTCAGTCACAGCCTAATCAGGGCCAGTCAAGGCCTCCCCACCATGCAGTTACTAGACACCAGACACCTGGCCGACACACACACACACACACACACACAGCCCCCTTTCTCTATACTCACACATACACTCATAATCATATCCCATGCTGATGCAGTCACACAATCAAGTGCACACACCCACAATCACCTTCCTCAGCACGTGACTCACACAGGCCGGAGAATCTTGCTTCCAGTTGTTGCTCCCGCACTCAGAAACTCCGGGTATTCTGCATCCTTCCGGAATCCCGATCCTGCAGTCACCTCAACTCATCACACAGATAACGGTGACCTCAAGGCTAGCATAAAATGAATCATCGGTCAGAGTTCATTAGGTTCCCCAGGACCTGAGAGAAAACGTAGTCCAAGCTGGAAAAGCTAGGACGATGAGACAGGTTCACCGGAGCCATCACAGCTGTGTTCGCTACAGCTTCCAAGTGGCAGCCGCATGGTCTGCTGGGAGCTTCGGCAGAAGCGGGAGTGCGCAGGCGCAAACGGCTGACGCTTGGCGGGTGGAGAGGCTTGTGGATCTTAGGGACTCTGGATGGGGAAAAAACTGGAAGCTCAGGTTCCGAAAACAGACTAGGGAAGCGGGACCCAGCGGGGAGGCCAAGGAAGAACCAGGAGTCCAAGCCGGACCTGGTTCTTCTGGGAAGGAAACCAGAACCGAGACTGCGGTAACCAAACACTCAGATCTGTGTGAGTAGGACCGCTGGCATGGCTCGTGGGCGTGACCCTGAGGTTGACAAATCAAGTGCGTCCTGGAGTAAAACTCCGCAAAGGGGGAATTTTTATCTGTTTTGACTCTGAAGAAGCGCCATCGCAGCGAAAGCGGCCTCACGAAGAGGGCACTGTGTGTGTGTGTATCAAATGTGCTGGCCTCCTGTTCCAGTAGCATTTTGGGTGCATGCTATTCAGCGAGAGATTAGAGAAGATTGTGTGTGAAAAGTGGATGGAGTAGTACTGCTGCCTTTGTCTATTTTTGGATTAGGTATGAGTCGTGTTTGAGACTGTAGGTAATGACGAAGTGATAGTGGTTTGTAATGTGATTTTGTGACTTTACCTGGCATTATGTAATTAATATGCTTTCTAAGGTTGTGAATGATATGTGGGGGCTATAGGATGCTGGATTTCTGAAGTAAGTTTGATTGAATGTGGACTATGCCTGTGTTTGTAACCTACTGTTATTTTTTTGTGATGGAGAAACTGCATGACCACTAGTTGGATACGTAAGATTTGATGATCTGAATAGTGTTTATTAAGTCTCCCTCCAAAATTGGAACTCAATAACAATTTAGCAAATAAAATAGAGGTGTAAGTATTGGAAAGGAAGAGGTAACAGTTACGTAATTCCCATATGGTAAGATTTATTGCGGGCAAACACCATATGAACTAAAACAAATGTGTTGAAACGAATAGTGTTCCATAGGTAACATGCAGAAAAAGAAACAAATTATTTTTACCCATAATTAGTACTTTCAACACTGATGTATAAGTGAGGTTACCTGCTTTTGGATGAAATTGATGGCAAGGTTAATAGCTTCTTCAAGCATTCTAAGATAATAAAGAATATTTGGTACACTTAATCACAAAGACAATCTTATTTTAGAAATTAAAAGTTATTTTGCCAATTAAAATATTCACTGTATCAGTCAATACTTCAGACTTTACTTAGGACAATATCCTTTCTGCCTGGAAGCCTATAGAGTGGAAAGATCAATTTCTTCTCAATTTCTACTAATTTTCTATTTCCTATACTACTAAAAAGTGTTGCTTACTGGTTAATATTTAAATCAGTTATTCAGAAATTAATAATGAATGATTAATTTTCTATAATTAACTGTGCATATTGAGTAGTGTTAAACATGAATCAATAAAGAGATGAAATAGAGAGAAAGTCCAGATATTCTCAAGAAGATAGATATGTAATATATGATAAAGATGGCATTTCACATCACTTGAGAAATATGGATTATATGTTATGTAGAATTCCTAAACAGCAAGCACTGGAAAAAATCTTCACAAAACAAAAACACTTTTTTTAAGAAAAAAATTTTTTTTTTATTTTTATTTTTAGAGAGAGGGGAAAGGAGGGAGAAAGAGAGGGAGAGAAACAGCAATGTATGGTTGCCTCTCACATGGCCCTCATAGGGACCTGGCCCGCAACCCAGGCATGTGCCCTGACCGGGAATCGAACCGGGACCCTCTGGTTCCCAGCCCGCACTCAATCCACTGAGCTACACCAGCCAGGGCAGAAAAATTTTTTTAATTTAATCATTTTTATAGTTTTTTCATTACCATTTAGTCCCCTTAAACCCCCCCAGCAATCATCACACTGTTGTCCATGTCCATGAATACTTTAATAGTCGTATGAATAACTAAGAAAAATTATTTGAAATTTTTAGTAAAGGGTTAATTTACTAAATTTAAAAAATGACACTATCGACCAATTAGGAAATAAAAACCTATGAGAAAAAGGGACATACTAAAAGAAGATGCTATCATGGAAAGGAAAAAGAGACTTCTTTAAACTTACTTTTTTAAATTTTTACTTATTGATTTTTAGAGAGAGCAATTTGTTATTCATTGATTGATTCTTGTATGTGCTCTGACTGGGGAACAAACCCGCAACCTTGGTGTACCAGGATGACACTCTAACCAACTTAGCTATCTGGCCAAGGGCGCCTTTAAACTTTTTAAAAGGAGCTTATTCTCCCTTATAGTAAGGAATGTGTAAATTCAAATTATAATATCAGTATCAGAAATTGAAAAATTATGTCAGCTAGACACAAGATGGGGGCGTGCAGCGGAGTAGAGGCCTCACCTGGGCTTTGCTGAGGTTGACTCCCTTTCCCACTCCCTCTTTGGGCGCAAAGCACCAGGAGCCCAGAGGACTGGCGGTGGGGGAGGGGGGCAGGTGGTGACAGGGGAACCTGCCTAGCTGGACCACAAGCCTGCATCCAGCCTGTGCTGCCCCACCCGACCAGGCCCTATGCCAATGGTTCCCTGTCTCCAGTCTCCTCTAGTTCTGACTGCTTGGCTTTGGTACACCACCACCAGATCTTCAAAGCCAAGGACTCTCCTTCACTCTGGGCTCACCTCCACATTAGAGATGTTTGGCTTCCCTCCCAAACAGCCAGCCTTCAAAAATGGGACTCCTGGACCAGCACCTGGTCCTTGTTCCCTCCACTGAGACCCGACTCACCTCTAACCCACTTCTTTCTCAGATTGCTGATTCTCTCCCTTAGTTGGAGACTTATCACTTACCTTTCAAAGTAATCTTTGACTCCCTCAGCCCCCCAATTGTTTTGGCAACCTTGCCACCCTCCCTCAACCAGGAGCCAGACTTTCTTTTGACTAACCTCCGTATCCCTATCATGGAGGCTGTGTACCTGGTGGTGAATGGTGTGGGTCTGGTGCTGGACATGCTGACCTTGGTGTTGGACCTGAACTTCCTGCTGGTGTCCCCCGCACCCCCCCCCCCGCCCCGGCTTCCCTGTTCTGGCTTCTAGCCTTCATCTATAACCTGCCACACACTGTACTGACTAGTCTTCTGCACTTGGGCCACAGAGTGCTATTTTCACTGCTGGCCTTGATTGAAGCCTTGGTCCAGTTCATTTTGGGGGGGGGGGTGCTTTCAGGCCTTGTGTACCCTGCTGTACAGCTGCTGCTCAGGCCTGGAGAGCCTAAAGCTCCTGGGACACCTAGCCTCTCATGGGGCATTGAGGAGCCGGAATATACTGCCCTGAGGCATCCTCAGTATGGTTTCCAATGGCCATGCTTTGCTGCGTCAGGCCTGTGACATCTGTGCCATTGCCATGAACCTGGTGGCCTATGTGATCAACAGCCTGGTTAACATCTGCCTCATTGGCACACAGAATCTCTTCTCCCTATTGCTGGCTCTATGGGATACAGTGATGGGACCACTGTGGAGGATGATGGACATTATGGCTACCTTCATAGCTCACATTTCCAGCAGTGCTGTAGCCATGGCCATCCTTCTCTGGACTTCCTGCCAAGTAGCACTGGAGCTCCTGGCCTCACCTGCCCACCTCTTGGCCAGCTTTGTGCTTGTCAGTCTCATCAGCCTGGTGCTGCTGGCAGTAATAGTGACTGTGTTGCACCTGGACCTCACTATGAGGCTGGCCATGTGGGCACTCAGTCAGCTCCATGCCTGGCCTTCCTACCACTGGCTTTGAGAGGATGTTGTGAGGCTGTCTCTCCTAGCACTGGGCTCGGATACTTGGTGCTGAGCCTGGAGCCGAAGCCTGCAACTGGCAAGCTGGCTGAACTGGGGAAGGGTACCTGGGGCTTCCCAGGTTGGCCCTGGGAGGATGCCCTCAGCCAGGACCTGGGAACAGGACACTCTTCCTGAAGCAGGGACCAGATCAGAGGCAGAAGAGGAGGAAGTCAGAATGGCCAGAGTGACAGCTGCCTGGGAAAGAGAGAGACTCAATGAGGAGGAGCCTGCAACTGGGCAAGACCCATGGAAGTTGCTGATGGAGCAGGAGGAGCGGAAGAAGTGTGTCATCTGCCAGGATCAGAGCAGGATAGTGCTGCTTCTGCCCTGTTGGCACCTATGTCTTTGCCAGGTCTGCACTGAAATTCTGATGTGCCACCCAGTCTACCACAACTGCCCACTCTGCTGCCAGGGCATTCTGCAGACCCTCAATGTCTACCTCTGAAAACTCCCACCCTCCTTGCCCACTCCTCCAGCTCCACACTTCTCACAGTCACCTGTGTTAGGACAGCATTAACACCTGATCTCTTGGTTCTAGCTTGAATCCCTTTCTGCCCGCATGGCTGTCATGCTAAGCCTCCAAGCCATCCATCCAGGACATTGAGATGGGATATCCTGGAAGACTGTGACCTGGGTGGGGTCACGGTAAAAGCTTCTCTTGACTCTGTGGGTCCCTGTGATGTTGAGGGTGGTGTGTCACTATGCCAGATCCTGAGACTGTTTGCTGTGGACACCATTCCAGTTTGTCAGGGCCTACCCAAAATGCCAGCCTCTGGGGCTCCCTCTCTCTGCTTCTAGTTTTTCTGTTGGGGATTTGCCGGTCCTCTCCCTGGCCCCTCCCCTCTGCCTCCCCATCTTTTTCAGCCACAGCATATCAGTGTCATTTGGGTGTTTTGGCAACTCAAGGGCCTTGGAATGATCTTGAACCTTTGCTTTCAGGCAGTTCTTGTGCCTGGTAGGTTTTGGGTGCTCTTAGAGCTACCAGTTTTGCCTTTCATGATCTTATGAGGCACCTTCCCAACATGATCCAACAGCTGGTGTCAGGAGTTTATCCCTGAGGGTGGGACATGTATCTGCATCTGGCTTTGGGACCACGAACCCTCACACCCCAGCTCCACTGGGAGCCTCAGGAGAGAGAACAAGATATCTATTTCTATTCACTCCCTTTCACTCCCCACATCACAGAAAAATGGCATTGCCCTTCTGTCTGTCTCTCCCTGGCATTGGGGAGGGTAGACTATGCACATTTCACTAGGGTCCAAACACAGTAGGGGCCAGGACCTAGGGACATGCAGTTCTGTGAGGGGTCTCCTGGCCCAGTTTCCAGTGAATAAACTTTTGTTGACAACTGACAAAAAAAATTGTGTCTGCCAGCAGCATTCATCAAGGTGTAGGGAGGGAGGTATTCTTATGGACTTCTGGTGGCAGTGTAAATTGGTAGAAAGTACATGAAGAATAATTTGGAAATATATAGTAAACCCATCCAATATAGGAGATGAAGGTAGATCTGTAGAGGGAAAAGAACAATGTTCCCTCTCTCCAAGCCACAAGAGCCGAGAATTTATTCTACCCAAAGAAATTAGGTTTCTGGTGTTGATGAGGGAGTAGAGTTTGCCCAATTTTCCCACTATTCTATGTCCTGGATTTGTGTGGGATATACAGAGTGGATAAATGCTGAAACAGTGAAGTTGATGTAGATTTAATGGAATTATTCTGGGAGATCTAAGTCAAATATGGCTTTACATGATTCCTTATGTCTTCCCATCTCTGCCTTCCAAGGATTCTTCCCTTTCTAAAAGAAGAGTTCAGAAGAGAAGGTTCATCTGCAAATCTTACAGCTATGTCTCAGGTAAGATGTTTCTTCTTTTTCTGAAATAACTTGTTTTCAGGTTATATGAACATTTATTTCCCCATCCTTATTTTTCCTGGATGTTGAGATTTGCTTCCGTGAGACTAGTCTCCAGTAGGACCCAGGTTGGGTAAGGCAAGCAAGTGGCCTAGGTACAAGATTTAAGGATTACTTTTAGAGCTGTGCATCCCTAAATTTTGCACCATAGGTGACTTGCCTGCTTTACTCTAGTTGCAGCCCTGCTCCCAATTTCTCTTATTCCAACCAGAAAAATTTAAGCCTTCCCTAAGTGTAGCTTCTAGTTACATAGCCAATGTTCATATATAGAGTCAGTATATCATCATCATTTCCTTTCTGTCTTCTCAAAAAAGTACTGCTGGAACAGAAATGTATTGTCTTGATTTAAATGAGAATATATTACTTGAATAAATCTAGTCTAGACACTGATTTGGGATCTAAGTTGTAAGGAGTAAAGGTGCAGAAATGGAAAAACCTTGATTATCCCTACTGACCTAGGTTCTGAAGTTAATGGACCACATTATTAGTTTATGGTAAGGTGTCCTGTTTTGTGAGGCTTTCAGGATATTTACTTGCAAGCTTGTCAGAAAACTGAGATTTTGCATTTCTCCTTTCTGATCCTCTTGTTTTATCTATGTCTGCCAGCAATTTCTACAAACTGTGGCCTGCCAGTGAAAACCTTTCCAGTATTCCAGTGCTGTTATAATTATATTTTTAGTTTATTCTAATTTTTATATATGGGTACCAGAGAAGGAAATGCATATGCTAGTCCACTTTTGGAATATTCTACTCTTGAATCAAAGGTGGAACATTGTCCTGTTTTCATATTTTTCTTTAAAAAAATTATCTTTATTAACCAATCTGTACAATACTGGCTTTCCAAAGATGCTAATTGATTCTTTTCTCTTCACTGTCTCTTTTTCTCTGTTCACAATCAGATTAACTCTAAAGGTTATACTGATGTGATCCTAGTGACTCTCGAATACCTCTTTCCATCCTAGAACCTCATATCAAACCTCCAATAGCTATCACCACCTATATGTTCCATGGTCACTTCAAATACATTTCCAAGGCTTACCTCATTACCTTCTTTAGAACAATTTATACTTTTTTCTGATTCCCATTTCCATTTCCTAGTTCCAGCACCTATCCAATTGCTTATGCAGATAACTGAAGAGCCATGCCTCTCTTTTTCCACTCTACAACCAATTTATGACCGATTCTTGTGCAACTCATCATAGCAACCAGTGGTTCCCTGTCTAGACCACTAATAACACCAAATCTGGAAGACTTCTCTAACAGTGATTGCTTAATTGTTTTTCTCACCTAACACATCTCAAGCCTTCTCTAGTCAGAGTATTGCCTCTAGCGCTGATTAGTGTGGCCCAGTTGGTTGGGCATCATCCTGCAAAACAATAGGTCACTGGTTTGATTGCTGGTCATCACACATGCCTGGATTGTGAGTCAGTCCTTGGTTGGGGCATGTGGGAGAGGCAGTTGATCACTGTTTCTCTCTTACACCCATGTTTTTCTCCATCTCTTTCTCCTTCCCTTCCCCCTTCTCTAAAAATAAATATTAAAATCTTTAAAAATATAAGTAAAATCTTTAAAAAAGAGTATTGCCTCTAAAGTACAAAATTTATCACATATGTGTTGAGTTAATGTTTTTTCATTTTCTTTTTACTCCATAAAGCAGCAGACCCAAAGTGGAATGTACAATGTCTCTACTGATGATTTATAACTAATCTCTTTGGAGTGTGCTCAGTAAATTTTTAAGACCATTTTCTGTATAGGAAAAAATCCATTATTATCCATAAATATACCCACTGCCTACTTCTTAGGCTGGTAGATACCTTTTTCTTCTTAGGGCTCAAAGATTCTTTTTTTTTTTTTTTAAGACTGTATTTATTTATTTTTAGAGAGAGGGGAAGGGAGGGAAGAAGGGAGGGAGAGACATTGATGTGTGAGAGAAATATCTATCCATTGCTTCTTGCATGCATTCAGACTGGGGACCAAACCTGCAACCCAGGCATGTGCCCTGACTGGAAATTGAATTGATGACCCTTTGCTTTGCAGAATGATGCCCAACCAACTGAGCCACACTGGTCAGGGCTCAAAGACTCTTTCTTAACAAACTGTGTCTTTTGCTACTTCCTGAATTTACTAACTGGTTTTTCTCTCCCCATGAATTTTAAAAGCTGATGCCTGTATTCCTACAAAAAAAAAATTCATCGTGAATTCAAAATTTTTATGTCCTCAATGAAGACTTGGAATACAAAATGAAATTTTTCTTCACTTTGTAGCACTTTCCCTTGTGCATATTTCTGTTCTTGCATATGTGATATCTATTGAGTGTATGTCTTTACATGCAGTGCCTCTCTCTTAGCCTGTGACTTCTTGTTATTGTCATCAGAGTTATATTCATTTTGGTCCACCAGGCAACCAATCACATTCAAGGCAAATAGTATGTTCATATATATTTTTAGCATGAGATTAGTAAATACAGATGAATGTATTTTCAAGAGAATGTCTGCAGTATAAAACAAAATAAGAAAACTAGTTTGACCACTGAACATGGTCAAAACTAGGTCTCCAATATCTAGTTTTCATTAGTTTCAATCACTTTAGGATGAACTAGAGTATGCTTTCGCAGGGATCAGTGTCATTCAAGGATGTGACTGTGGACTTCACCCAGGAGGAGTGGCAGCAACTGGACACTGATCAGAAGGCCCTATACAGGAATGTCATGTTGGAAAACTATTGCCACTTTGTCTCTGTGGGTAAGGAAAACCCCTTGGAACTTTTAGTGTGAGCATCTCCTTTCAAGAGTTTCTGAAACCTAATGGATTTGAATTTCAGTGAATAGAGGTGATGAATCTCTTTTTGTTAGCAGGAAGGTATGGCTATGTTCTCACTTGCCTAGTGCAAGGTATTAACTTGCATGTTATATGAAGGTATATCATGCAATGTATATATCAATGTATACATGTCTGCTGCCTTGAAGCTATATATTTCTCTTCCTTCAATGGTTTTGAAGCCCAAGGAGGTTAAATTAAGTCTCATTAAAAAATTTTTATTGAATTTAATGGGGTGACATTGGTTAATAAAATTATATATGGTTCAGGTATACAATTCTATAATACATCATCTCTATATTGTATTGTTTGTTCACAACCCCAAGTTAAGCCTCCTTCCATCACCATTTATCTCCCTTTTACCTTTGTCTGCTGCTCCCTACCTCCCTTTCCCTCTTGCAATCACCATATTATTGTCTGTATCTATGAGTTTTTGTTTAATCCCTTCACCTTTTCACTCAGCCCCCCAACCCCCTTCCCCTCTAACAGCTGTCACAGCCTGTTCTCTGTATTATGAGTCTGTTTTTACTTTGTTAATTTTATTCATTGGATTCCACATATAAATGAAATCATATGACACTTGTCTTTTCCTTACTGGCTTATTTCACTTAGCATAATATTCTCTATGTCTTTCCATGCTGTCGTAAAAGGTAAGATTTCCTTCTTCCTTATTCCGTTGTGTAAATGTACCACAACTTTTTATCTTCTCATTTACTGATGGGCTCTTGGGCTGCTTCCAAGTCTTGGCTATTGTAAATAACGCTCTAATGAACATAGGGATGCATATATTCTTTCAAATTAGTGTTTTGGATTCCTTTGAATGAATTTCCAGAAGTGGAATTGCTAGGTCATAAGGTAGGAATCACGCTACCTGATATCAAACTACACTACAAGGCTAAGTAATCAGAGCAGCATGGTACTGACATAAAAACAGACATAGATCAATAGAACAGAATAGATAGCCCAAAAATAAGCCTTATTTTTTATCATTAGGATTTCACATGACTAAACCCGATATGATCCGTAAGTTGGAAGAAGGAGAAGAACTATGGACAACAGAGAGAATTTTTCCAAGTCAGAGCTATTTAGGTGAGTCTGTACAGATAAAGACCAGTTGACTCAGGTAGCTGACACCTTTGAATGTTTTTAGGGATATGTATGTCTTTTTTTTATTGTATTTTTTAAAAATATATTTTATTGATTATGCTATTACAGTTGTCTCATTTTCCCCCCTTTCTTCCTCTCCACCCCCACCCCCCCATTCCCCGCCCTTTAGTTTTTGTCCATAAGTCATACACATAAGTTCTTTGGCTTCTACATTTCCTATACTATTCTTAACCTCTCCCTGTCTGTTTTCTACCTACCATTTATGCTACTTATTCTCTGCACCTTTTCCCCCTCTCTTCCCCTACCACTCCCCTGATGATATGCCTCCATGCCTTATAGAAATCCCTTTAACATTTCATATAATAAAGGCTGGGTGATGATGAACTCCTTGAACTTGACCTTATCTGAGAAGCACTTTATCTGCCCTTCCATTCTAAATGATAGCTTTGCTGGATAGAGTATTCTTGGGTGTAGGTCCTTGCCTTTCATGACTTGGAATACTTCTCTCTAGCCTCTTCTTGCCTGCAAGGTCTCTTTTGAGAAATCAGCTGACAGTCTTATGGGTATTCCTTTCTGGTAACTGTCTCCTTTTCTCTTGCTGCTTTTAGTATTCTCTGCTTATCTTTAATCTTGGCTAATGTAATTATGATGTGTCTTGGTGTGTTCCTCCTTGGGTCCAACTTCTTTGGGACTTTCTGAGCTTCCTGGACTTCCTGGAAATCTATTTCCTTCACCAGCTTGGGGGAGTTCTCCTTCATTATTTTTTCAAATAAGTTTTCAATTTCTTGGTGTTCCTCTTCTCCTTCTGGCACCCCTATGACTCGCATGTTGGAAAATTTTAAATTTGCTACCAAGTTTCCTAAGCCTCTCCTCAGTTTTTTGAATTCTTGTTTCTTCATTCTGTTCTGGTTGAATGTTTCTTTCTTCCTTCTAATCCAAACTGTTGATTTGAGTACTGGTTTCCTTCCCCACACTGTAGGTTCCCTGTATATTTTTCTTTATTTCACATAATGCAACCTTCATTCCTGCCTGGGTGTTTTTTATGCTGTTGAAGTACCCAGTGAGTTCCTAGATCATCCTTATAACCAGTGTTTGGAACCGTGCATCTGATAGGTTGGCCAGCTCTTTGTTGCTTAGTTGTATTTTTTCTGGAGCTTTGAACTGTTCTTTCATTAGGGCCGTTTTTTGGGGGGCGTTTCTTTGGGTCTGGGAACACTTGTCACTTAGTGAAGGACAGAGACTTAGGTGTTCACCAGGGCGAGGCAACCCATGTTGCTTCATTGTGACATTGTATGTGGGGCAGGGGTCCAAGAGGGAACAGTGCCGCTTGCTCCTCTCTGCCGGTTTTCAGTCACTTCCTTGGCTACCCACAATCAAATTGGGCCTTTCTGGTGCTAATTCCTGGGTGGGACAGTTTGTGTATGCCAAATGAACACAACGAGCTCTCCTGTGAGGCTTGGAGTTTCTCCTGCTGCTGCCTCAACCACTGCAGGTGATTTCAGTCAGAGATTTTGAGGCTTTATTTCCCTGTACTGGAACCCTGGGTTGTGCAGTCTGTCTCACTCCCTAATTGTTCCTCTCAGTTTATCTGCACGCAAATGCGGGACTGCCCAGTCTACTAGTCACCACCTAGCCCAGTCTGCCAGGTGCCGCCTTGCCTGCCCTGGTCCTCCAGCTGCTGGCTTTCCAAGAGTCCTCTCCTCTCAGCTCCTGGCTCCACTGCTTCTCCCTGTCTGGATGAATGTTTCTTCTTCAAGTCCTTGGTTGTTGGACTTCCATACAGTTCGATTTTCTGTCAGTTCTGGTTGTTTTTTGTTTTGAATTTGTTGTTGTCCTTCTTTTGGTTGTATGAGGAGGCACATTTTGTATGCCTATGCCTATATCTTGGCCAGAAGTCCACATTCTTTTCAAATTTACATTTTCAAAGATAGACCACATGATAGGACACAAAACAAGCCTCAACAAATTCAAGAAAATTGAAATCATATCAAGCATTTTCTCTGACCACAAGAGACTGAAACTAGAAACAAAAATCAAGGAAAAAACTCAAAAACACTCAAACTCATGTAGATTGAATAGCATGCTATTAAACAAAGAATGGGTTAAGAATGAGATCAAGGAAGAAATCAAAAAGCTCCTGGAAAGAAATGAAAATAAACTCACAACAACCCCAAACTTATGGGACACAGTGAAGGCAGTCCTGAGAGGGAAGTTCATAGAAATACAGGCCTACCTAAAAAAGCCGGAAACATTTCACATAAACAACCTAACCCTACACCTACAAAAACAAAGACAGCTCAAAGCAAGTAGAAGGAAGGAAATAATCAAGATCAGAGCAGAATTAAACAACACAGAGACTAAAAGCACAATCCTAATGATCAATAAATGCAGGAGCTGGTTCTTTGAAAAGATAAACAAAATCGACAAGCCTTCAAGCAGACTCATCAAGAAAAAAAAAAGAGGACCTAAATAAACACAATCAGAAATGAAAGAGGTGAGATTACAACTGATGCCATAGAAATACAAAGGACTGTAAGAAATTACTACGAAAAACTATATGCCAGGAAATTTGAAAACCTATGTGAAATGAACAATTTTCTAGAAAAATATAATCATCCATAACTGAATCAAAAGCAGAAAGCCTGAACAAACCAAAAACAATGGACAAAATTGAAGCAGTAATCAAAAAAGTCCTGGTACACAAAAGCCCTGGACAGGACGGTTTCACAGGAGAATTTTACAAAACATTTAAGGAAGAGTTAACCCCAACCCTACAGAGACCATTCCAAAAAATCCAAGAAGGTGGGAAACTCCCAAACTCTTTTTATGAAGTCAAGCATTATCCTAATCCTGAAACCAGATAAAGACACAACAAAGAAAGAAAGCTACAGGCCAATATTGCTGATGAGCATAGATGCTAAAATCCTCAACAAAATATTGGCAAATCACATCCAGCAATACATTAAAAAGATGATACACTGTGATCAAGTGGGATTCATCCCAGGAATGCAAGGATGGTACAATATTTGCAAATCAATAAACATAATACATCACATAAAAGGAAAGACGAAAATCACATGATCATATCAATAGATATGGAAAAAGCATTTGATAAGGTACAGAATCCATTTATGATAAAAACACTCACTAGAGTGGGAATAGAGGGATCACTCCTCGACATAAAAGGCCATATACGAGAGACCTACAGCGAACAACATATTCAGTAGGGAAAACCTAAAAGCTTTCCTACTAATGTCAGGAACAAGACAAGGATGTCTACTTTCACCACTTCTATTCAACATGGTATTGGAAGTTGTAGCCACAGAAATAAGACAAGTAAAAAATAATAATAAAAGGCATCCAAATTGGAAAGGAGGAAGCAAAACTGTCATTGTTTGCAGATGACATGATAGTGTACATAGAAAATCTATAGACTCCCCCAAGAAACTACTTCACCTAATAAATGAATTTGGCAAAACTGGGATACATAGTCAATATTCAGAAATTGAAGGCATTTTGTATACCAACAATGAAATAACAGAAACTGAAATCAGAGGAAAAAATCCCATTTGATATAGCAACAAGAAAAATAAAGTACCTAGGAATAAACCTAACCAAGGAGGTAAAAGACCTGTACTCAGAAAACTACACAACACTGAAGAAAGAAATCAAGGAAAACACAAACAAATGGAAGCATGTACCATTTTCATGGATTGGAAGAAGTAACATCATCAAAATGTCCATACTACCCAAAGCAATCTATAGATTCAACACAATCCCTTTTAAATTACCAATGGCATATTTCACAGATATAAAACAAACACATCAATTTTTTCTGGAACCATAAATGACCCCAAATAGCTGCAGCAATTTTGAGAAAGAACAACATAGTAGGGACAATACATGATATTAAACTGTATTACTAGGCCCCTGTGATCAAATCAGCCTGGTACTGGCATAAGAACAGACACAAAGACCAATGGAACAGAATAGAGAGCTCAGAAATAAACCCAACTCTCTATGGTCAATTAATATTTGACAACTGGGGCAGAAGCATAAAATGGAGTAAAAATAACCTCTTCAATAAATGATGTTGGGAGATCTGGGCAGCTAAAGGCAAAAAAATGAAACTTGATCATCAACTTACAGCATATACACAAATAAATTCAAGATGGATAAAAGACTGAAATATAAGTTGTAACATCATAAAAGTCTAGAGGAAAACATAGGCAGGAAAATCTCAGATATTCCACGCAGCGATATTTTCACTGATATATGCCCTAGACCGAGGGACATAAAACAAAGAATAAGCAAATGGGACTTCATGAAAATAAAAAGCTTATGCACATCTAAAGAAAACATCAGCAAAATGAAAGGGAACCAACTGTATGGGAAACTATATTTGCCAATGATACCTCGAACAAGGGTTTGATCTCCAAAATATATAAAGAACTCACACAACTCCACCCCTGGAAGACAAACAATTCAATTAAAAATGGGCAAAGGGGCCCTGGCTGGTGTAGCTCAGTGGATTGAGTGCGGGCTGGGAACCAAGCGGTCCCGGTTCGATTCCCAGTCAGGGCACATGCCTGGGTTGCAGGCCAGGTCCCCGTGAGGGCCATGTGAGAGGCAACCATACATTGCTGTTTCTCTCCCTCTCTTTCTCCCTCCCTTCCCTTCTCTCTAAAAATAAATAAAAATAAAATCTTTAAAAAAAAATGGGCAAAGGACCTGAACAGACACTTCTCCAAGGAGCACATACAGAGGGCCCAGAGACATATGAAAGGATGGTCAGCATCACTAGCCATTAGAGAAATGCAAATTAAAACCACAATGAGATACCACTTCGCACCAGTCAGAATGGCCATCATAACCAAATCAACAAACAACAAGTGCTGGCGAGGTTGAGGAGAAAAGGGAACCCTAATACACTGTTGGTGGGAACGCAGACTGGTGCAGCTGTTGTGGAAAACAGTATGGAATTTCCTCAGAAAACTAAAAATGGAATTGCCTTTTGACCCAGGAATTCCACTGCTGGGATTATGCAGTAAAATCCTGAAACATCAATTCAAAAGAAGCTATGAACCCCAGTGTTCATGGAAGCAGAATTTTCAATAGCCAATTGTTGGAAGCAACCTAAGGGCTATCAGTAAATGAGTGTGTCAAAAATCTGTGGTACATTTACACGATGGCATAGTACGTAGCAAAAAGGAAGAAAGAGCTCCTACCCTTTGCAACAACATGAATGGAACTAGAGAGCATTATGCTAAGTGAAATAAGCCAGGCAGTGAAAGACAAATACCATATGATCTCACCTTTAAGTGGAACCTAATCAATAAAACAAACAAGCAAGCAAAATACAACCAGAGAAATTGAAATTAAGAACAAACTGACAGTAACCAAAGGGGAGGTGTGAAAGGATATTGGAGGTAAAGGAGGGAAGGGTTTTCAGGAACATGTACAAAGGACATATTGACAAAACCAAAGACAAGTAGGACCAAGGATGAGGAGTAGGGATGGCTGTGGTGGGGGGAATGGTGGAGGTAAAATGGAGACGAGGTACTTGAACAACAATTAAACTTAAAAAAAAAGAAAAAAGTGTTCCATGTGCATTTGAAAATAATGTATATTTTTGCTTTTTTGGGATGAAAGATTCTGTACATATTAGTTAAATCTATTTGATTCTAGAGTGTCATTCAGTGCTACAGTATTGTTGATTCTTTGTTTGGAAGATCTATCCATTGTTGACAGTGGGGTGTTAAAATCATCTACTGCAAGGGTGTTGCTGTGTATATCTTTCTTGAAGACCTCCAAGATTTTGCTTATATATTTGTGTGCTCCTATGTTGGGTGCATACATGTTTATAATATTTATGTCTTCTTGATGGATTCTTCCCTTGAGTATTATGAATTTTCCTTTTCTGTCTCTTTTTATGGCCTTCTTTTGAAATCTAGTTTGTCTGATATATGTATTGCTATCCTGCTTTTTTTTCCTGTCCATTTGCTCGGAATATTTTTTTCCAACCCTTCACTTTCGGTCTGTGTAGTTCCTTTGTTTAGGAGGGTCTCTTGTATACAGCATACATGAGTGTCATGTTTTCTTATGCATTAAGCTACCCTGTGTCTTTTGATTGGAGGTTTTAATCCATTTACATTTAAGGTTATTATCGATAGGTACTTATTCATTGCCATTTTACTTCCTTCATACCTGTGTTCCTCTCTCTTACTCTTTTTCTTAAAGCAGTCCTTTAGCATATCTTGAAGTGATGGTTTGGTGGAGGTGTATTCTTTAGCCTTGGTTTTTCTGGGAAGCTCCTTATTTTACCTTCCATTTTAATTGAGAGCCTTGCTGGATAGAGTAGTCTTGGTTGCAGGCCTTTGTTTTTCATTACTGGGAATATTTCTTGCCATTCTCTCCTGGACTGGAGCATTTCCATTGAGAAGTCAGCTGCTAGCCCTATTGGAGCTCCCTTCTACGTTACCTCCTATTTCTACAGTGCTGCCTTTAAGATTCTCTCTTTGTCTCTAACATTTGGTATTTTAATTATGATGTGTCTTGGAGTGGGCCTGTTAAGGTTCTTCTTGATTGGGACCCTCTGTGCATCAGGAACTTGTGTGACTTTTCCCTTCACCAAGTTAAGGAAGTTTTCCATCATTATCTACTTTTCCAAATAGATTTTCTATCCCTTGTTCCTTGTCTTCTCCTTCTGATATTTCTCTGGTGCGAATGTTACATTGCATGTTGTCCTGAAGTTCCCTTAAACTATCCTTGATCTTTTTGAGACTTTTTGTTTTGTTGCCATGCCTTGGTGTTTCTTCTACCTTTTGTTCCAGCTTGCTGATTTGGTCCTCTGCACCATCTATGCTTTTATATTTTATTTATGTATTTTTTAAAAGATTTTATTTATTTTATTTTTAGAGATGGGGAGGGATGGTGGAAGGGAAGAGATAGAGAAACATCAATGTGTAGTTGCCTCTTGACCACCCTTTATTGGGGACCCTGGTCTGCAACCCAGGCATGTGCTGTAGACTGAGAATTGAACTGTTGATCCTTTGGTTCACAGGCTGGTACTCAGTCTCCTGAGCCACACCAGCCAGGGCTCATCTAGCATGCCTTTAATTCCTTCTAGTGTATTTTTAATTTCAGATATAGTATTATTCATTTCTTCCTGGTTCTTGTCCATAGTTTCTGTTTCCTTTTTTATGCTGCTGTAGTTCCCACTCAGTTCCTTGTAGTTGTCACCACGTTCCTTGAGCATCCTTATAACCATGTTTTTGAATTCTATGTCTGATAGATTGCTTGCCTTCCTTTCATCTAACTCTTTTTCTGGGGACCATCCATTCCTTTCAGTTGTGGGTTCTTTCTTTGTCTCTCCATTTTAGGTGACTCATTTTGTTTGCTTCTGCATCTCACGATGCTCTGCTTGTCTTTGTGGGTTGGACTGCTGTGTTAGGAGTTCTCTAGGACTCTGTGGTGCAGTCTCTTTGATCTCCTGATATGGATGCCCTAGTGTTGCCCTTCATCCAATTTGGGCTCTCTTGTTTTACTTGGGCTTTGGTTATTGGTGGCTCATTTGTTGGTGGGTTCTCACCTCCACCTGGCTGACTTTTAGTCACAACTCCTGCCCCATCTGCTGTTGTACCAGGTGTTGGTTAACAAAGCATTATTGCCAGGAACCCAAAACCATGCCAGCAATTTAAAAAAAATCTTATCACATCAGCAATATCAATGGCAATTGAGCAAAGATTAATAAAGGTGGAGAGAGATTAAGAATATTATGAGTTAGGAAAAAGGGAATATGAGGTAACTAAAAGAGGGAAAATGATTTGGAGCGGGAAGATGGAGGTGAAATAATAAGAGTATGGAATAGAAATGAGGTGATGAAAGGGAGAATAAGTTTAAAATTTAAGTAAAACATGGAATGGTGATGGCAAAAATTGAATAAGAAAAGGGAAGAGTATATTATGAGGTGTGATGTAGAATTAAAAAGTTGTTTAACCAATGGGAACAAAATTGCTGAAAGACCACAGCATGGTCAATAACAATGACAACTGAGCGAAGTTTAATATTGGTGGAAAGGGTATAAGAATATTGTACAAAAGAGAAAAGAGAATGTGAGAGATCTACATTAAAGAAAAATGATTTTGAGAGGATGGGTGAGGATAAGTAATAAGAGTAATGAATAGAATATAGGCTAAGAAAGGGGGGAAAATTAAAATAAAATTCCTTACTCAACTAATCAAGAGCAAGGAGAAGGCAAAATGGGCTAAGACAGGGAGAGTGTCCTGTGGGTTTTAAAGTACAAACCAGTAGTGAACAAATAGGAATTCCAATGGAGAATAATAGCGATAATTGTGACATTCTTGCCTAAAGTGTCACACTTTATAAAGTTGGAAAGGAAATAAGACAATTATGAGAGAGGAAAAAGAAAGTGAGCTAACCAAGGGAATCAAGAACGCTTTTGCGAAGATAGATGGAGGAGAAATAGTAAGAGTACAGAATAGGAACATAGCATAGTGTGGGAGAAAATAAAGTTTACAACAATAAGAAAGGTCAGGAAGAAGGCAAAATGGAGTAAGACCAGGGAAGGGTGCTTAGTGGGATTTAAAATAACAGTAATATGAAAAAAATAAAATCTGAATGAAAAGAATAAAAACTTAAGGGCCAAGAGTAATGAGTTAGTTGTAATATGATTGAAGCAAAAGAAGAAATATTAAAAGGCTATGTGAAAGGGAAAAAAGACAAAAGAAAGGAAAAAAACCATTTAAGTTCTGAGGAAGAACAAGGTGAAATTTGTCTCAGCTATTGGTGTTCGCCTGCTGACTTCTTTCTGGATCCGTCTCTGTTTCTTGTCAGCTCAAGGTCCCGGGCTTGTTCGTCCAACTTCTGGCAACACCACCTATATCTCTTTCACCTGCCTCTGAAGGAAAGCCTCTGTTGCGATTGAGAGGGTGAGGCCTCTGTGTCTCCCCTGGGAGACACTGTTCAGTCTTCTGGGAAAATTGTGGGTTCATTCCCCCTGCCTCTACTCCTCCTGTCCTATTCTGCCCCAGTTCATTTCCAGTAACATACAGTTTCTGATTAAATAGCTGTCCATTTCATGGGGGTAGGGGACGATCTATGTAAATGTCAGCTCTCTCTTTCTTGGTATAGCCAGCAGCTCTGTGTGTGAGCCAAAGCTGGGTGGCACCTTGAATCCCACGTGCTGCACACTTTCTGAACTCCCTGCTTTGATGGCCTCAGTGAAATAGGGCCCTAGGACCCAGTGTACTTTGTCTCCCCGGGAGGAGTTCAATATGGTCCCCTTTAGGTGTTCTTCTTGCTGTCTTTTTCTAGTGGAAATGCTCCCTGCAGAATTGTTTAGTCTGCCCAACCAGTTTTGGAGATCTTCCACTGTTCCTGCAGGAGGTGTGAGCTGGGCTCAACCTTCCCCTCCAGGAGGTTCCACCAAGGAAGGGGGCCCAGTCTGGCCTCAAATGATCTCAGGTGCACAGTTCCCAGCTCACTGCCCTCACAGCACACTGAGGCCTGCATGCTCCACTCTGAGCCTCTAAGCCCTGGCTGGGGTCACCTGGAGCCGAGAAACCACCTTCCTTTGTACCCCTTTGATCAATCTTCCCAGCTATACTGAGTGGGAGCAAATTGCACCCACAAAGCTCCCTTCTTGTTGGCAAGGCAGCAGCATGTGCAGAGTCCCTGCCCAGCACTCCTCAGCTCCCCTTTAAAAATAAAGTCTCTCTGGATTCTCCCACTGCAGCACCGAGCCACTGTCCAGCTTTCCATACACTCCACCTCTCCAAAAACTCAAGAGTCTGTCTCCATCATGGCCAGCCACAGCCGGCTTCTCCAGAACCAGGTGCAGACAGTATCTCTCTTACCCTGTGGTATTCTACCAGTCAGCGTCGGCCACCACAGCTGGGGTGTGCCAGTAGCTGTGTGTGTGTGTGTAGCCTGGTTCTTCCCGAGAACTATGTGTATTCAAGTAACTTCCGGCCTGGTCTTGGGATTTCCTGCTCTGGGAGGGAAGGTAGCCACTAGGCTGCTATATCTGACCAGAATCTCCATGGAAGCTGGCAGGGTGGCTGCAGGTGCGGCAGCTCCTGGCACCATAGCTGCTGGCAGCATGCCTGGGGACGTTCCCTGTCCATCTATAAAACCTCCTTACTGCCCGTTTTGAATCATCCTCTACTGCTTGGTTTCCAAACTTCGTATCAGCTAAGATTCCACTGACTGTTCAGTTTGTTTTTTGGAAGGTCAGCTAAGTGTCTGAGTTGGGTGCGAGAGCAAGTGGACTCGGCTCCCACCTACTTGACCACCATCTTCTGCAACTAGCCTGTTTAATTTTTTGAGGATCTGCCATCCTGTTTTCCATAGTAGCTGCACTATTGAACATTCCCACCAGCAATGTATAAGGGTTCCAGTTTCTCCACATCCTCACCAATGCCTAGTATTTTCTGGTGTTTTCTTGTAGTAGCCATCTTATGAAAGGCCTGAGATCTTTGAAAAACCTATACATGACTGACTTCCATACCCATAAAATCTAAATTTAGTTTGAATATTATTCCCCATGTAAGTCCTTTTTTGTTGCCTTATGTTTATAGAGATATTAGCTGCTATTACCTTACCAAGAATCCAGTCTATGTTTTGTAGGTATAATGTTCATAAAGGTCTTAAGTGTAGAGTTCTGACAGAAATATAGAGCCCATATATCTCACACCCCAGTCAAGATAAAGGAGACTTCCATTAACTATTAAGTTCCATCAACCGCCTCCAAGTCAGTCCCTCCCACTAAGACAATCAGTTGTGAGTTCTACCAGCATAGATTAGTTCTGTCTATTTTAGACCTTTTTCATGTCTACTTTCTTTCACTCACCTTAATGTCTGAGAGATCTGCACACATGTTTTTGCATATATAGGTAGTTTATTTTAATAGCAGAATAGTGTTCAATTATATGAATACACCAGTTTATGCCTTTCCTGTTAATAGACATTTTGAAATGTTCCAGTTTAGGCCAGTTATGAATAAGACTACTGTGAACATATTCTAATGTCTTTTTATGGACATGTTTATACTTATCCTCAGTAGAAACTTAGCAGTTGGTATTGTTCAAAAGGCAGGTATATAGTTCACTTTTTAAGAAACAGCTGGTTTTTAACAGTTCCCATATCATTTTAAACTTTTACCAGCAATGTATGAGAATTTTGCTTATTATCAATATTTTCATTTTGGTAATTTTGTAGGGTATGATAATATATTGTTGCAGTTTTTGTTTATATATATTTTGTAAACATTGATGATGAAAACCTTTTAAAGTGCTTTTTATAGCTTCAGGGGTGCCTGTTCAAATGTTTTACCCATTTCTTATTAGGTAATATATTCTTTTCCTTGAGTAGTAGGAATTTTTCATGTATTCTGGATAGAAATCTTTTGTTTGTTATAGGCTTTTCAAATATTACTCTAGTCTGAGGCTTGACTATTCATTTTAATAGCGTATTTCAATGAACACAAGTTTTTAACTTTGATAAAGTCTACTTTATCATTTTTATTTATAATTATTTCTTTGACCTCTCAAATATTATTTGCTTTCTCTGGAGTTGTGAAGATAGTTTTCTGTATTTTCTTATAAAACTGTTAGTTCTACAATCCATCTCATGTTAAGAGTTGTTTATAATGTAAGGTAAGGGTAGAGGGTCTCTTTTCTGCCATATGGATATAAATTTGTCCCATCGCTTGTTGAATTGAATAAAATTGCTCTATTGATGTTATCAAAAATTGTTTGATCATGTTTGTGTCCATCTATTTTTAGACTATCCTTTCCTTTGATATGGTTTAAATACTATTACCAATGCTATGTGGTCTTTGATTGTTTTACCTTTATAATAAGTCTTGAAGTCAGAATAAGTCCTCGTTCTTCTTTTTAAAATTGTTTTGTCTGTTCTAGGTCATTTTCTTTTTTAAATACATTTTAAACTCAACTTCTAGATTTCTTTGAATAAATGTGCTGAGATTTTTATTGGTGAAAACTAACATTTTAGCAATATTGTCTTCCAGTCCATGATTATACCTTTCCATTTGAGTTAGCTTCTCTAATTCTTGTAAACAATGTTTTATTATTTTTAGTGTAGATGTCTTATGCACCATTTATTACATTTACTTATTTTTAAAATGAAAATATTTATATTTGTTACTTTAGTAATTTTTTTTATTTTTAAATTACAGTTGACATTCAATATCACATTAGTTTCATATGTACTATATAGTGATTAGACATTTATATAACTTACAAAGTGATCACCACAATAAATCCAGTACTCATCTGACACCATACATAACTATTACAACATTATTAACTATATTCCCTATGCTATATTTTACATCCCCATGACTATTTTGTAACTACTAATTTGTACTTCTTAATATCTTACCCTTTTTTACCCATGTACCAGTCTCCCTCCCCTCTGGCAATCATCAGTCTGTCCTCTGTGACTAAGAGTCTTTTGTTTTGTTTGTTTGTTTTTTAAAATCCATGTATAAGTGAAATCATATGGTATTTGCCTTTATCTAGCTGACTTATTTTATATAGCATAATACCTTCTAGTTCCATCCATGTTATTCCAGATGGCAAAATTTCATTCTTTCTTATGGTTCTGTAATCTTCCATTAAATAAATGTACCACTTCTTTTTAATCCATTCATCTATTGACAGACATTTAGGTTGCTTCCATATCTTAACTATTGTAAATAATGCTGCAGTGAACATATGGATGCATATGTCTTTTTGAGTTAATGTTTTGTGTTTTTTGGGATAAATACCCAGAAGTGGAATTGCTGAGTATAGCCTTTATTTTACCATCTCTTTTGTCTGATATAAGTATTTCTACCTCAGTTTTTTAATTTCCATTTTCATTAATATATTTTTCTATCCCTTTACATTCAGTCTGTGTGTCTTTGGATCTCAAGTGATTATCTTGTAGGCAGCATATTTAAGGGTCTTGTTTTCTTACCCATTCAGGCACCCTATGTCTTTTGATTGGAGCATTTAATATATTTATATTTAAAGTGATTATTGATAGGTATGTAGTTATTACCATTTTATTATTTATATTTTTTGTTTTTTTTCTTAAAGAAGTCCCTTTTACATTTCTTATAACACTGGTTTGGTGGTGATGAGCTCCTTCAGCTTTTTCTTGTGTGTGAAGCTCTCTATCTGTCCTTTCATTATAAATGATAGGTTTGTTTGGTAATCTTGGTTGTAGGCTTTCACCACTGAATATTTTGTGCCAATCCCTTCTGGCCTGCAAAGTTTCTGTTGAGAAATCAGCTGACAGTCTTATTGAAACATGCCTCTAGGTAACTTCTGCTTTTCTCTTGCTGCTTTTAAGTTTCTCTCTCTGTCTTTAAACTTTGGCATTTCAATTATGATGTGTCTTGATGTGGGCCTCCTTGGATTCATCTTGTTTGTGACTGTCTGTGACTGTCTGTGCCTTTTTGGGCTTGTATGTCTATTTCCTTCACCAGGTTATGGAAGTTTTCCATAATTATTTCTTCAAATAGGTTTTTCATCCCTTGCTGTCTGTCTTCTCCTTCTGGTAACCCTATGACGGGAATGTTTATATGCTTGATGTTGTCCCAGAAGCCCTTTAAACTATCCTCCTTTTGCTTAATTTGTTTTTTTCTTTTTTGCTGTTCAGATTGGGTGTTTTCTGCAACCTCATCTTTTAAATTGCTGATTTGATCTCCTGCTTCCTCTAATCTGTTGACTTCCGCTAATATATTCTTCATTTCAGTTATTGTATTCTTCAGTTCTGACTGGTTTGTTTTTCTATTTCTTATCTCTGTTTTTGTTTCCCGTCTCTTTGTAGAAGTTCTCACTGAGATTCATTGAGCATCCTATAACCAGAACTCTGCATCTGATAGATTGTCTCCCATTTTATGTATTTCTTTTTCTGAAGTTTGTTCTGATATTTCATGTGGGTTGTGTTTCTTTATCTCCTCATTTTGATGTCTTCCTGTGTTTGTTTTTATACAGGGTCTGGCAGAAGTTATGCCTGCTTGAGTGTGGTTGGTAGGGTAATAATATGGGTATAATAATTTATAGTTTTAATTTGAACATTTCACCTAAAATGTCATATGTTGTGCTTGAGTGTGATATTGTTTTGTTACAGAATTACATACTTGTGATTTTGTAATAAAATATTTTGGCCCTGGCTGATGCAGCTCAGTGGATTGAGCGTGGGCTGTGAACCAGAGGGTTGCCGGTTCGATTCCCAGTCAGGGCACATGCCTGGGTTGCAGGCCAGGTCCCCAGTGGTGGCCACATGAGAGGCAACCACACATTGATGTTTCCCTCCCTCTCCTTCTCCCTCCCTTCCCTTCTGTCTAAAAATAAATAAATAAAATCTTTTAAAAAATTAAACTTAACAAAAAAAGATTTTGTACCCTGGCTGTTGTGACTCAGTGGATTTAGCGCTGGCCTGTGAACCCAGTCAGGGCACATGCCTGGGTTGCAGGCCAGGTCCCCAGTGGGCAGTGTGCAAGAGGCAACCACACATTGGTGTTTCTCTCCTTCACTTTTTCCTTCCCTTCCACTCTTTCTAAAAATAAATGAAATCTTTAAAAAAAGATGTTGTAATGAAAAAGGGGTGTTTGTGCCAAACCCTGTATATTACGTAGAGCTGCTTCATCCTTCAGTGTTAGTAGAAGGCTTTATGTATTAGGTATCCTGTGGGGCCCAGTGGTCCAGTCTCTCTTGTCACCTGAGCTGGGTGCTCCAGGTGTGTCTCTTTTGTGGGTTGTGTATGCCTTCCTGTTGTAGTTGGCCCTTGATTGCTATTGGCATTTCAGTGGGAGGAATTGATCAGGCTGCTTGATTGTGAGGATGGGCTGTGACTACAGTGGAGGAGCTGTTTTGCAGGGGCTTACTGCAGAGCAAGATTTACTTTAGTGGGGCTTTGAAGCCTGCTGAGTCCTCCTTTGGGTATGTCATTTGTGGAGTTGGTTGGGTGGTGCTCTGGTGTGGTCTGAAGCTATCTATAGTTGTGTTGGTTCTGGGACCACTGAGATGGGCTCTGGTCAACTGTTGCCAGTGCCCTGCTCAGGGTCACTCGGTATAAGCTACAAAGTGGTGTGCAGATGGTTTCTACTTTTGCTGGGCTTGGGGCTGCTTAGCAAGAGATATGGAGCAAGCTGAGGGCAAATGATGCTTGTGTGGGGTTTGTGAACATTTCAGAGATTTTAGGAAAGTCCACAGCATGAGCCAAGACAGGCCATTTCTCTGGCAAAGCCACTGGAAGTGGATTGGGTAGGCCTGCAAGTTTGGTGGGATGGGAATCTCAGGAATCACCAGGGCAGGACCACAGGTGTTAGATGGCTGACAGAGACTCAGATATTGCACGCACTTGTGCATACAGATGGCACGGGAGGGGTTCAATAAAGGAACAGTGGTTTCTGCCAGCAATTCTCTCCGGAAGAAAGCTGTCCCTCCAGCCCTCACCCTCAAGCCAAACAGTTCAGTTCTATCCTGTGTATCCCTGTCACCTTTTAAGATGCTACCCCAGCACTGGAGCTCAGAGCAAGTGACTCTGTGTACAAGTATGCCCCTGTACAGACCCCATTAAAGGAACGCCTGGGACTCCAGAAGCCCTCTGTCTCACTGAGCCACAATCTCCTCTGGTTTTCACAGACAGAAATTACAGGAATTTTTCTTCCTGGCACTGAAATCTTGGTGTGGGCTGGGACATCTCACTCCTCAGGGGGTACATCTGCAGCTGAGATATCCCTCCCAATTTTTAACTACCAGACATGGATGAGAGCAGTAGTCCATTACATGTCATTCTTGACATAGCTTCTTCTGTATATCCTTAGGTATAGAACTACTGTTCAGCTAGACTTCAGGTGGTTCTCAATGATGGTTGTTATATAATTTAGATGTAATATTGGTGTGGTTATGGGAAGAGGTGAGCACAGCATTATCGTACTCCACCATCTTGACCCGAAGCCTATTACAATATTATTGACATATTCCCTAAGCTGAGCTTTACCGTCCTGTAACCACTTTTGTAACTACCAATTTGTACTCCTTAATTGCTTTCACCCTTTTACCCACTCATCCCCAACCCACCTTCTACATGGAGACTATCAGTTTGTTCTGAATTTCTGTTTTCTTTGTTTATTTTGTATTTTTTTTTCAGATTTCACATATAAATGAAATCATATGGTATTTGGCTTTCTCTCTCTGACTTATTTCACTTAGCACTGCACCCTCTAGGTCCATCCATGTTTTTTGTGAATGGCAAGATTTCATTCTTTTATGGCTGTATATAGGTGCTACATCTTCTTTATCCAACAATTCTTTATTGATGGACATTTAGGTTGCTTCTATATCTTGGCTATTGTAAATAATGCTGCATTGGACATAAAGGTGCATGTATCTTTTTGAATTAGTGTTTTATATTTCTTGTGTTAAATACCCAGAAGTGGAATTGTTGGGTCATATGGTAGTTCTATTTTTAGTTTTTTGAAGAAACTTCATACTGTTTTCCATAGTGGTGGCACTAATTTACAATCCCATCACCAGTGCATGAGTTTTCCCTTTTCTGCACTTCCTTGCCCACACTTGTTCCGTTGATTTATTGATGATAGCCATTCTAACAGGTGTAAGATGGTATTGTGGTTTTAATTTGCATTTCATGATGATTAGTGATGATGAGCATCTTCTTATATGTCTCTTGGCTGTCTTTATACCCTCTTCAGAGAATGTGTATTGAGGTCCTTTGCCCATTTTTTAATTCCATTTTTGTTTTGGTGTTAAGTTGTATGAGTTCTTTATATCTTTTTATATTAACCCCTGATCATATATACTATTGGCAAATATCTTCTTTCATTTAGTAGGTTGTCTTTTTGTTTTGTTGATGGTTTTCTTCACTGTACAAAATCCTTTTGGTTTTATTTAGTCCCATTTGTTTATTTTTTCTTTTTTTTTCCTCACCCATAGAGACATATAAAAAAATTATTACCAAGGTCAATGTCAAAGAGTTTACCATTGATGTTTTCTTGTATGGTTTCAGGTCTTAAATTTACGTTTTTAATTCATTTTGACTTTATTCTTGTATATGGTGTAAGAAAGTTGTTTAATTTTATTTTGTGCATGTATCTCTCCAATTTCCCCAACACCATTTTTCAAGAGACAGTTTTTACCACATTATATATTCTTGCCTCCTTCGTCATAATCTAATTGACTGTATATGTGTCAGTTCATTTCTGGGCTCTCTATTCTGTGTCACCAATCCATATGTGTTTGTTTTATGCCAGTACCATGTTGTTTTAATGACTATAGCCTTGTAGTATAGTTTGATATAGGTTAGTTTGATACCTCTTTGTTCAGATAGCTTTGACTCTTTGGGTACTTTGTGGTTCCATATAAATTATAGGATTTTTTGTTCTAGTTCTGTGAAAAATATTGGTATTTTGGTAGAGATTGCTTTGGGTAGTATGGACATTTTAATGATGTTAATTCTTTCTATCCATGAGCACAGTGTATCCTTCCATTTATTTGTGTCTTTAGTTTCTTTTTTAAATGTCTCATATTTTTCTGAGTATAGTTCTTTACCTCCTTGAATACATTTATTCCTAAGTATTTTACTTTTGAATTAATTGTAAGTGAGATTATTTTCTTAATTTCTATTTCTAATAGTTGTTATTCATGTATTAAAAATGCAACCAACTTGGCTTTTGAGAGATGATCAGAGCCATCAAAACCAAACTTGGGCACCTCTAAAAGCCATGCATAGGTAAAGGCGGGGAGTGGGTACCAAGTAGAAGACCTCTTGGACTAAGTAAGTCAGGGACAGCCACCTCAAATCAGGGTCATACTAGCAGACTCCTGGCATTAAAGTCACTATTTTGATCTGGAGTAAGGAGCTTACTTTGGGTCTCCAGAAAAGGTGAGAGAGGAACCATGATACCCATGATAACAGGAATTTCAGGCACCTACTCAGTGTTCAGTAGCCGGGTTCTGGAGATTGAGGCTAAGCAGGATCAGAAGGTTAAGAGGACAGCCAATATTTTGGCCCTTTCCCTGCATAGTCAGCCTGAACGCAGGGGATGACAGGGTCCTTAAAAAAGAGACTCTACAATTCTTTTACAGGGATCGATTGAAAATAATAACTTGGGTCCATCACACCAGGGTAAAATAGGTAGCAGGCTCACAACCTGAGGCTCTTTGGAACTCAAAATACTCCTGCGAGCCTATATAAGACTTCAAGCTACTGTTCCACAGGAGTGCCAACCAAGATAAGTAACATTATCATATCTTACAAGCAAATTCTAATCCTAAGACTTTAATACATCCTTGTGCTGTACCTGAATGAGAGAAATCACACAGGTTGCTATTCTACAGTTATCTTCCAAGACATACATGGAATTCACAGAGCTCCTCCTTTTCTCTTCCAGTCTTTCACCACCCAATTTTGCTCTCCTACCTTGGGACAGTGACAGTTTGGTTAACATCTCCCAAACAATAGCTGCAGAGGGAAATAAAAACATTGCTGGGTATATCATCAACATCCCCAAACATCCCCTTCTCTGCCTGTACTCAATGAGTGGATCCAAATAACCCACTCTCAATCTGACCTCTCTTCCATGGGCTCCACCCTGCCCAACCATAAATGTCCTATTGTACCAACCCTTTTTTTGATGTGGATGTGTGCAAACCTTACAGTCCAGGGGACCTGGGCTATGTTTTTTCCTAAAGTGCTCAAAGAATGGTAACACATCTAAACCATGCATACTATCCACAGGGGACCTCTACCAGAGTGGGTATGTTCTTGGCTGGAACAATCTGCTACATACCCCAAACAATTTTCCACTCTATGCTTCTTTAGTGATACCCATTGGTGGCTGTAGGGGTCAGAACAGATCCTCTTTATGGGCTGGTCAGGTACTACCCAGTTGATTCCTATAAGGGAGCAGAAATACACATCTTTTTCCAACCACAACAACAATGTTCTTTAGACAAGATTGGCTAATTCTTCTTAGTGGCAGGTTGTGAGGGTGGTCCATTGCCACAACCATACAGACTTGCCTTTCTGAATTGAGTAGGTCCTAGCCATAAACCAGCAGAGAAAGCTGCCCCAAAGAATATGTGCCCCACCTGGGTGTGTTTTCTTATGTGGTTACCCCCATAACACTGAGAAAAGACTAGATGTAGTCTACCCCTGCCTGGAAAACACCTGGCACCAGGAAGAATGCACCCTCAGTCACGTAATCCACAAAGAGGTTGTAACCTAGATCATCTGTAACCAACCTAAGACAAAAAGGAATGCTTACATTTACTTTGGCAGGAATGGGAGCAACAATAGGGGCCCTAGCTTTATGGGGGAAATGTTCACGTAAGTCAGTTGTCACTTCTCTTTCATTTCTCATTTTATTTGATCCATTCCTCCTTTTTTCCTGAGGCATCTGGCTAAAGGTTTATCAATTTTATCTCTTGACAGAACAGCTCTTGGTTTCATTGATCTTTTCTGTGTTTTTTTTTTTTTGAAGACATTATCTCATTTATTTCTGCTCTGATCTTTATTATTTCCTTCCTTGTACACACTTTGGGATAAGTTTGTTCTTCATTATCTAGTTCATTTAAAGGTAAAGTTAGACTGTTCATGTGAGATTTCTTATTTCTTGAGGTAGCCTGTATTGCTATTAATTTTCCTCTTAGAATTACTCTATGTTCTGTAGATTGTGGGTCTTTGTGTTTTCAATTTCATTTGTCTCAATGTATTTTTTAACTTCTTCCTCAATCTCATTGTTAACCTAGTCATTATTTACTAGTATGTTAATTAGCCTGCCCATGTTTGTGTGTTTTTCTTATAATTGATTTCTAGTTTCATACTATTGTGATGGGAAGATGTTGATATGGTTGCAATCTTCTTAAGTTTATTGAGTCCTGTTTTGTGGCCTAACTTGTGTTCTGTCCTGGAAAATGTTTCTGTGCACTTGAAAAGAATGTGTATTCTGCTGCTTTTAAGTGAAATGATCCCCTAGAAATCACTTAAATCCTTATTGTCTAATACATCATTTAAGGCCACTGTTCCCTTGATGATTTTCTCTCTTAAAGATATATCCATTGATATCAATGGGGTATTAATATTCTCTACTATACATGCATTACTATAGATCTCTCCCTCTATATCTGCAAATATTTGGATGATATATTTTTGTGCTCCTATGTTGGATTCATAAATGTTTACAAGAGTTATATCCTCTTACTGTATTGATTCCTTTAACACTATAAAATGTCCTTCTTTGTCTCTTGTTACACTTGTTTTAAAGTCTATTTTGTCTGGTATAATATTGCTACCTCAGCATTTTTTTCCTGTTTCCATTGGTATGAAATATCTTTTTTTATCCCTTTACTTTCAGTCTGTATGTCTTTTGATCTGAAGTGATTCTCTTGTAGGCAGCATATTTATAGGTCTTAAAAATATCTATTCTGCCACTCTGTCTTTTGATTGGAGCATTTAGTTCTTTTATATTTAAAGTAATTAATTACATTTTTATTGTTCAAGTACAGTTTTCTGTCTTTACCGTCAACACCAGCCCAATTCCCCAGCCCTCCCCACCTCCCTCCTGTTTCCATCAACCACCGCCCCCCCTTATTGTCCATGTGTCCTTTATAATTGTTTCTGCAAACCCTTCACCCTTTTCCTGTGAAATTCCCTCTCCTCTCCCCTCTGGTCACTGTCAGCCTGTTCGCAATTTCAGTGCCTTTGATTATATTTTGCTTGTTCACTTTGTTGATTAGATTCCTGTTAAAGGTGAGATCATATGGTATTTTTTTTTCACTGCCTGGCTTATTTCACTTAGCATAATGCTTTCCAGTTTCATCCATGCTGTCACAAAGGGCAGGAGCTCCTTCTTTCTTTCTGCTGCATAGAATTCCATTGTGTAAATGTACCATAGTTTCTTGATCCACTCATTTGCTGTTGGGCACCGAGGTTGCTTCTAGTACTTAGCTATTGTAAATTGTGCTGCTATGAACATTGGGGTGCATAGGTTCTTTTGGATTGGTGTTTCAGGGTTCTTAGGATATAATCCTATCAGTGGAATTGCCAGGTCAAAAGGCAGATCCATTTTTAGTTTTCTGAGGAAATTCCATACTGTTTTCCATAGTGGTTTCACCAGTCTGCAATCCCACCAACGGTGCATGAGGGTTCGTTCCCTTTTCTCCACAACCTCTCCAACACTTGTTGTTTGTTGCTTTGTTTATGATGGCCATTCTTAATGGTGTGAGGTGGTATCTCATTGTGGTTTTAACTTGCATCTCTCTGATGGCTAGTGATACTGAGCATCTTTTCCTGTGTCTCTGGACTCTCTGTATGTCCTCCTTGGAGAAGTCTCTGTTCAAGTCCTTTGCCCATTTTTTATTGGGTTGCTTGTCTTCTTAGAGTGGAGTCATGTGAGTTCTTTATATATTTTTGAGATTAAACCCTTGTCTGAGGTATCATTGGCAAATATGTTTTCCCATACGGTTGGGTCTCTTTTCATTTTAATACTGTTTTCTTTAGCTGTGCAGAAGCTTTTTATTTTGATGAGGTCCCATTTGTTTATTCTTTCCTTTATGTCCCTTGCTCTAGGGAACATATCAGTGAAAATACTGTTACATGAAATATCTGAGATTTTCCTGCCTATGTTCTCCTGTAGGACTTTAATGGTGTCATGACTTATATTTAAATCTTTTATCCACCTTGAATTTATTTTTGTGTATTGTGTAAGTTGGTATTCGAGTTTCATTTTTTTGCATGTAGCTGTCCAGCTATCCCAACATCATTTGTTGAAGAGGCTATTTTTACTCCATTTTATGCTGCTGCCCCCTTTGTTGAAAATTAATTGATCATAGAGAATTGGGTTTATTTCTGAGCTCTCTGTTCTGTTCCATTGATCTATCTATCTGTTTTTATGCCAGTACCAGGCTGTTTTGATTACAGTGACCTTGTAATACAGCTTGGTATCAGGGATTGTGATCCCTCCTACTTTGCTCTTCTTTCTCAAAATTGCAGCAGCTATTCAGGGTCGTTGATGGTTCCATATAAATTTCTGAAATGTTTGTTCTATAGCTGTGAAATATTCCATGGGTACTTTAAGAGGTATTGCATTGAATCTATAAATTGCTTTGGGTAGTATGGCCATTTTGATGATGTTGATTCTTCCGATCCATGAGTAAGGTATATGTTTCCATTCGTTTGTGTCTTCCTTGATTTCTTTCTTCAGTGTTGTGTAGTTTTCTGAGTACAGGACTTTTACCTCTTTGTTTAGGTTTATTCCTAGGTATTTTATTTTTCTTGTTGCTATATCAAATGGGATTTTTTTCCTGATTTTTACTTCTGATGTTTCATTGTTGATATACAAAAATGCCTTTGATTTCTGGATATTGACTTTGTATCCTGTTGCTTTGCCAAATTCATGTATTAGGTTGAGTAGATTTTTGGTGGAGTCTATAGGACTTTCTGTGTACACTATCATGTCATCTGCAAATAATGACAGTTTTGTTTCCTCCTTTCCAATTTGGATGCCTTTTATTTCTTTTTCTTGTCTGATTGCTGTGGCTAAAACTTCCAGTACTATGTTGAATAGAAGTGGTGATAGTGGACAACCTTGTTTTGTTACTGATCTTAATGGGAAAGATTTTAGTTTTTGCCCATTGAATATGATGTTCGCCATAGGTCTCTCACTTATGGCCTTTATTATGTTGAGGAATGCTCCCTCTATTCCCATTTTGCTGAGTGTTTTTTATCATAAATGGGTGCTGTACCTTATCGAATGCTTTTTCTGCATCTGTTAACATGATCATGTGATTTTTATCTTTACTTTTGTTCATGTGATGTATTACATTTATTGATTTGTGAATATTGTACTATCCTTGCAACCCTAGGATGGATCCCACTTGGTCATAGTGTATGATGTTTTTAATGTATTGCTGGATGCAGTTTGCCACTATTTTGTTGAGGATTTTAGCATCTATGTTCATCAGCCATATTGGCCTGAAATTTTCTTTCTTTGTTGTGTCTTTATCTGGTTTTGGGATTAGGATGATGCTGGCTTCATAAAAAGAGTTTGGGAATCTTCCATCATTTTGGATTGTTTGGAAGAGTCTGTTGAAGGTTAGGGGTTAGTTCTTCCTTAAATGCTTTGTAGAATTCTCCTGTGAATCCATCTGGTCCAGGGCTTTTGTGTGTTGGGAGTTTTTTGATTGCTGCTTCAATTTGGTCTACTGTTACTGGTCAGTTTAGGCTTTCTGCTTCTTCTTCATTGAGTTTTGGAAGATTATATTTTTCTAGGAATTTTTCCATTTTACCTACGTTTCCATATTTCTTGGCATACAGTACTTTGTAGTAGATTTGTACAATCCTTTGTATTTCCGTGGCATCAGTTGTAATCTCTCCTCTTTCATTTCTGATTGTATTTATTTGGGTCCTCTCCCTTTTTTTTTTTTAATTATTTTATTGTTGTTCACCTACAGTTGTCTGCATTTACCCCCCACCCCCAACCCCAGGCAAACCCACCTCCCTCCCTTGCTTCCACCCTCCCTCTTGGTTTTGTCCATGTGTCCTTTATAGCAGTTCCTGAATACCCTTGTCCCCATTATCCCCTTCCCCCTCCCCTCTGCTTACTACCATATTGTTCTAAATTTCAATGTCTCTGGTTATAATTTGTTTCTCTGGTTGTATTTTGCTTGCTTACCTCACAAGCGTCTTGGCTGTGGCTGATCTGAGTTCCTCGGTAGCTGATCTGGCCTCGGTGCCTTCTCTCATGAGTCCTTATATAAAACCCCTTAACATTTCATATAGTAAAGGCTGCGTGATGATGTACTCCTTGAACTTGACCTTATCTGAGAAGCACTTTATCTGCCCTTCCATTCTAAATGACAGTTTTTGCTGGATAGATTATTCTTGGTTGTAGGTCCTTGCTTTTCCTGATTTGAAATATTTTTCTCCAGCCCCTTCTTGCTTAGAAGGTCTCCTTTGAGAAATCCGCTGACAGTCTTATGGGAATTCCTTTGTAGGTAACTGTCTCCTTTTCTCTTGCTGCTTGTAAGATTCTTTCCTTATTCTTGACCTTGGGTAATGTAATTATGATGTGCCTTGGTGTGTTCCTCTTTGGGTCTCGCTTCTTTGGGGTTCTCTGAGCTTCTTGGACTTCCAGGAAGCCTATTTCCTTTGCCAGATTTGGGAAGTTCTCGTTCATTATCTCTTCAAAAATTCATTCAATTTCTTGGTGTTCCTCTTGTCCTTCTGGCAGCCCTATGATCTGGATATTGGGTCGTTTACAAATGTCTCTGAGGTTCCTGAGTCCCTCCTCATTTTTTTGAATTCTTATTTCTTCCTTCTGGTCCACCCCATTGGTTTGAGTCCCAGCTTTCTTTTTTTCCCTATTGGTGCCCTGTAAATCTTCCTCCATTATCTTTATCATATTCTTCATTTGTTTAACTATGTCTTCCAGTTTTGTGAGCATCCTGATTACCAGTGTTTTAAACTGGGCATCTGTTAATTTGGCTATCTCTTTGTCCGTTAGTTGTAATTTGTTCTGATCTTTCACTTTGGCCATTTTCATTCTTTTTCATCTCGGTGCAGCTGTCGGAGTCTAGGTGTTTGTAGGTGCCTGGCAACCTGGGTCGTTTTTTTGTGACGCTTCCTCTGGGGGTGGGGCCTGGGAAGGAGCAATGGTGTCTGCCGTTCACTACCGCTCCCAATCACTCTCTGCTCCCCAGTTCCCCACTGCCTTTTCTGCCAGCCTCGGCCCTGCTGGCTCCCACTGGCCTCTCCGGTTACGCCGCTGGCCTGCGAGGTTCACCCGTTGCTCGGGGTTGTGCTTTGGTTAGGCGCTCGCAGGGTGAGTCCCTTCAGGCAAACTGCCTCTCACTCTGCTCCTCCGCTTGGTTCTGCCCCGCTTACCGGCCTGGATGTACGTCCTCCCCAACTTCCTGGGTGTCAGACTTCCCTTCAGTTCGATTCTGTCCATTCTGGTTGTTTAGTTTTCGCTATTGAATTCGTTTTTTAAACTCTGGTTGTGAGCGGCGATGCAGTGTGTCCACCTATGCTGCCATCTTGGCGGAAGTCCTCTCTTTTTTTCTTGATGAACCTGCTTAAAGCCTTGTCGATTTTGTTTATCTTTTCAAAGAACCAGCTTCTGGATTCATTGATCCTTAGAATTGTGCTTTTAGTCTCTATGTCATTTAATTCTGTTCTGATCTTGGTTATTTCCTTCCTTCTACTTGGTCTGGGCTGTCTTTGTTGTTGTTCCTTGAGTTCTTGTAGGCATAAGGTTAGGTTGTTTGTTTGAAATGTTTCTATTTTTTTAGGTAGGCCTCTATCGCTATGAAGTTCCCTCTCAGGACTGCCTTTGCTGTGTCCCATAGGTTTTGGGTTATTGTGAGTTCATTTTCATTTGTTTCCAGAAAGTTTTTGATTTCTTCCCTAATCTCATTCTTGACCCATTCGTTGTTTAATAGCATGCTATTCAATCCCCATGGTTTTGAATGTTTTGGGTTTTTTTCCTTGGGGTTGGTTTCTAGCTTTAGTCCCACATGGTCAGAGAAAGTGCTTGAAATGATTTCAATTTTCTTGAATTTGTTGAGGCTTGTTTTGTATCCTGTCATGTGGTCTATCTTTGAAAATGTTCCATGTGCATTTGAAAAGAATGTGTATTTAGCTCCTTTGGGGTGAAAGACTCTATATATGTCAGTTAAGTCCATTTAATCTAAGGCATTGTTCAATGCCACAATATCTTTGTTGATATTTTGTTTGGAAGATCTGTCCATTTTTGACATTGGGGTGTTAAAATCCCCTACTATTATTGTTTTGTTGTCTATATCTGTCTTGAAGTCCTCCAAGATTTTATGTATTTGGGTGCTCCTATGTCGGATGCATCTATATTTACAATGTTTATGTCTTCTTGGTGGATTCTTCCCTTGAGTATTATGAAGTGTTCTTCTGGGTCTCTCTTTATGGCCCTTTTTTTTGAAGTCTATTTTGTCTGATATGTGTGTTGCTACCCTGGCTTTTTTTTTCCTGTTTGTTTGCTTGGAAAATTGTTTCCAGCCCCTCACTTTCTTAAGTCTTTTGTCCTGAGGTGGGTCTATTGTACGCAGCATATGTGTGGGTCATGATTTCTTATCCATTCAGCTATTCTATGTCTTTTGATTGGAGCTTTTAATCCATTTATGTTTAAGGTTATTATTGATTGGTACTTATTCCTTGCCATTTTTTTTTGTACCTTTGTTCTTCTCTCTCTCTCTCTCTTTCTCTTCCTTTGTTTCCTTAAAACAGTCCCTTTAGCATCTCTTGCAGAGGTGCTTTGGTGGAGGTGTATTCTTTTAGACTTCTTTTGTCTGGGAAGCTCCTTATTTGGCCATCTATCTTGATTGAGAGCCTTGCTGGGTACAGTAGCCTTGGTTGCAGGCCTCTGGTTCTCATTACTTGAAATATTTCTTGCCATTCTCTTCTGGCTTGGGGCGTTTTTATTGAGAAGTCAACTGCTAACCTTATTGGGGCTCTCTTGTATGTTACTTCCTGTCTCTGTCTCGCTGCCTTTAAGATTCTCTCTTTGTCTTGGAATTTTGCCATTTTAATTATGATGTGTCTTGAAGTGGGCCTCTTTGGGTTCCTTTTGATTGGGACTCTCTGTGTTTCCTGGATTTGTGTGACTTTTTCTTTCATCAGATTAGGGGAGTTTTCCATCATTACTTTTTCAAACATATTTTCTATCCCTTGCTCTTCTTCTTCTCCTTCTGGTATCCCTATTATACGAACATTATTATGTTTCATGTTGTCCTGCATTTCCCTTAATACTTCTTCATTCTTTCTGAGTCTCTTTTCCTGTTCTTGCTCTTTTTGGGTGCTTTTTTCCTACCTTGTCTTCCAGCTCACTGATCTGATTCTCTGCTTCATTGAGCCTGCTTTTGATTCCTTCTATTGTGTTCTTCAGTTCAGATATTGTATTCTTCATTTCTTCTTGGCCCTTTTGGATAGTTTCTATTTCCTTTTTCTTGTTGACATAGTTTACAGTGAGTTCGTTATAGTTTCCCTGTAGTTTCTGGAAATTCTCTATGAGCTCATCGAGCTTCTTGAGCTTCCTGATAAGCAATGCTTTGTACCCAATATCTGATAGTTGGCTTGCCTCTGTTTCATTTATCATTCTTTCTGGGGCTTCCTCCTTTCCTTTCATTTAGGGATTGTTTCTTTGTCTTCCCATTGTTTGTGAGACTCTTCTTGGTAGTCTCTGTTTCTTAAATTGATCTGTCAAGTTCTCTGGATAAGCGAAGTTAATTTTGTCTCACTGTCTCTGTTTTTTGTGCTGACCCCTGTCCGGGACTGACTGTGGTCTTTTCACAGCTCCAGGTTTTAATATCTCACCTGTAGGGAAAGAAGAGAGGGGGGCAGAGGGAAAGAAAAGGAGTGAATGAAGGGAGAAAGGATACTATAAGGAAAGGAAGGGAGGAAGGAGGATAAAAGTAGAAAAGAAGGAAAGAATGGAAGGACAAATTAAAAGAAAAAATTTTTTAATTTTTTTATAAATTAAAATAAGACAAAACAAAAAAAGTAAAAAAGAAAATAGGAGGAGGAGGGGACTAGGAATACTAAAGGAAAGGGAGGAAGAAGGAATTAAATAATAGCGGAGGACAGAGAGGAAGAAGGGTAAAAAAAGAAACAAAAAAAAACAAAAACAAAAAGAAACAAAAAAAAAACCCTTCTGCTTTCTGGTTTTAAAGGTGTCTGGTCAGGCTGCGTCAGGCTGGGAAGATATTAGTTTTGCTTTTCTCCCTTCCTGAGATGCACTCTTTGCTGTTGTCCAGACACCAGCCCAGTTCCTAGGTGTGGTTCTGGGTCCAAACTGGGTCTTTTGTTGTGCTGTTTTTGATGTGCACCTATTAGGGGCAACTCTCCCACCGCCTATTTTCTCTTTGTTGGTCTAGATAATAGGTTCTGTCAGCACCCTTTCTGGATAGTTTGGCCCCCACTCTGAGTCAAGGATTTGTGCGGTCTGCAGCTGCTGTCTGCCGCTCCCCTCAAAGGGGTTCTTCTGCCTTATTCCTACAAAGCCAATTGGCCATGCAGGGCTATGTGCGCAGGGGCTGGGTGGCAAGGGCTTTGTCCCCAGCTGTCGGCGTGAGCTCCGCGCACCTGTGTTCACTTTCCTCTTTCTCCCTGGATTGTGCGCCAGCAAGCCCCAGTCAAGGGGCCAGGTTGTACACTGTCCCTGGTGTTTTTGAACTGTGCACGAGTGGTCCACGGATCACCAGGGGTCCACAGACCTTAGTTTCCCTTGTTTGGTTTCACAAGTCGCACCCGGCCGCGGAACCGCTAGTTGCAAGCTGTTCCCAATTCTTCTGGAATGGCCAGGGACAGGCCTCCAGTCCCCAGGTTCTTACAGTCTCCAATTCCCCTTGATGGAAGCGCCAGCCACCACGGGCTGAGGGCCGTTTGTGCACTCACTCCGGTGCTTCAGGCAGACTGCCCTGGGCCTCCGATCCCAGTTGCGATCCCAGGTGCGCATGAACCTCGGGACTGTTGGTGGCGGGGCCTCTCCAAATAGCCGCGGAGTACCTCTTTTTCTTCCTATTTTTCCTTTCTGAGAAATTCTTCCTATTTACGCCCGCCAGTCAGACAAGCATCTGGCCCCTCATACATCCTAATCAGGCTCCCTCCCAAGAATCTTGTGTCCAATCCGGCAGCTGCCGGGTCTGGGACTGGAGCCCACCCCCCTCCCTGAGCTGGTCCCGAGGGGGACCTTTTCGTTCCGAAGCATTCTGCTTACCGTCTAAACGTTCAATTTCCCCTGTAATCTTGGTCATCAGTCATCATATGTGCTGGAATACCGTTGGGTTTTCGCCCTGTTCCTCAGAAAATCAACCAGTGGGCAGGAGGAAGTGGACTCTGTTCCTCCTATCTCGCTGCCATTTTCCTCTGTTTTCTGATTTTTTTTTTAGTTCTCTATTTTCTTTTTCTCTGGCTCTCTTCTCTTGTATGTTGATGACTTTCTAAAATAAGTCTGTGCTGCGTTTGGATTCCTTTGACCTTATTTCTTATATATGTCCAGTAATTTTTTTTGTTTGTGGTTACCACGTGTTTCATATATACCAAGGTATGTTTATAGCAGTCTATGATGGTCACTTAAGTTTGAACACATTAAAAAATCGCTACAATTTTTATTTAACCATTCATGTTTATGATTTTGTCATTTTCTTTACTTTTGTGTTATATGTGTTTGTATGTATCTTTTAATTTATTCTTGTAATTATACACAATCTTCCTACTTTTGCCTTTCAATCATTATACTGGCTTTATTGTTGGTTGATGCTCTGCTTTTACTAAATGTTTCTCTTTGCCAGTGAGAATTTTTTTCTTACATATTCTTAATTTTTAATTTTTTCGTATTTTATTTTTGTTTTTTAAATTAAATTTATTGTGGTCACTTTGATTAATAAAATTATGTATATAGATTTTAAGTTTACAGTTCTATATCATCTGTATATTACATTGTGTGCCCACCACCCAAAGTCAAATCTTCTTGACACCCTTTATACTTTATTATCCTCCACTACCTTCTCAGTGGTAACAACCATGCTGTTGTCAGTGTCTATGAGTTTTTGTTTGTTTTTCTTTGTTCATTTATTGCTTCTAGTTTTATATCCCACTTATGACTGAAATTATATGGTTCTTGACTTTTCTTAATTATTTTGCTTAGCATGATATTCTCAGGATCCATCATGTTTTTGCAAATGGAACTATTTCAACTTTTCTTATGGATGAGTAGCATTCTTTGTATATATATACCACCTCTTCTTTATCCAGTCACCTGTTGAAGGACTTTTCAGATGTTTCTATATTTTGGCCACCATGAATAGTGCTGCAGTTAACACAGGGGTGCATATATCTGCAAATAAATGTTTTCAAATTTTAAAAAAATATTTTATTTTTAAATATTTTTTATTGATTATGCTATTAAAGTTGTCCTATTTTACCCCCTTTATTCCCCTCCACCCTGCATACCACCTCTCAAACACATTCCCTCCCTCCTTACTTCATGTCCATGGGTCATACATATAAGTTCTTTGGTTTCTCCATTTCCTATACTGTTCTTAGCCTCCCTGTCTATTTTGTGCCAACCATTTATGCTACTTATTTCCTGTACCTTTTTCCCCATTCCCCCCTCTCCCCGCTGATAACCCTCCATGTGATCGTGATCGCTCTCTCTGTGATTCTGTTCCTGTTCTAGTTGTTTGCTTAGTTTGTTTTTTGTTTTGTTTTGTTTTGTTTTTTTAGGTTCATTTGTTGATCGTTGTGAGTTTGTTGTCATTTTACTGTTCATAGTTTTGATCTTCCTTTTCTTACATAAGTCCCTTTAACATTTCATATAATAAGGGCTGGGTGATGATGAACTCCTTTAACGTGACCTTATCTAGGAAGCACTTTATCTGCTCTTCCATTCTAAATGATAGCTTTGCTGGATAGAGTGATCTTGGATGTAGGTCCTTGCTTTCATGACTTCGAACACTTCTTTCCAGCCCCTTCTTGCCTGAAAGGTTTCTTTTGATAAATCAGCTGACAGCCTTGTGGGAACTCCTTTGTAGGTAACTGTCTCCTTTTCTCTTGCTTTTAAAATTCTCTCCTTATCTTTAATCTTGGGTAATGTAATTATGAAGTGCCTTGGTTTGTGCTTCCTTGAGTCCAACTTTTTTGGGGACTCTTTGAGCTTCCTGGACTTCTGGAAGTCTATTTCCTTTGCCAGATTACAGAAGATCTTCTTTATTATTTGTTCAAATAAGTTTTAAATTTCTTGTTCTTGTTCTCCTTCTGGAAGCCCTATGATTTGGATGTTGAAATGTTTAAAGTTGTCCTGGAGTTTCCTAAGCCTCTCCTCATTTTTTTTGAATTTTTGTTTCTTCATTATGTTCTGGTTGAATGTTTATTTCTTCCTCCTGCTCCAAGCCATTGATTTGAGTCCTGGTTTCCTTCCCTTCACTGTTGGTTCCCTGTCCATTTTCCTTTATTTCAGTTTCCATAACCTTTACTTTTTCCTCTATTTTGTGACCATACTCAACCATTTCCTTGAGCATCCTGATTACCAGTGTTTTGAACTGTGCATCTGATAGGTTGTCTGTCTCTTATTGCTTAGTTGTATTTTTTCTGGAGGATTGATCTGTTCTTTTATTTGGGCCATATTTTTTTGTCTTGGCACACCAGACTGGTTGAATGTTTCTTCTTTAACTCCTTGGTTGTGGTACACCATACAATTCAATTTTCTGGCAGTTCTGGTTATTTTTTGTTTTTATATCTGTTCTTGTACTTCTTTTGGCTGTGTGAGGATACAAAGTGCATTTACCTATGCCTCCATGTTGACCGGAAGTTGGATCATTTTTCTTTCTCTGAAAATTTCTGAGTTTTAATCTGGTAGGTAGTTAAGTTAATGGAAGCTCATGTTGATTCCTTTGTCAAATTGTTTTTAAGTTTTTTAGGTGAATTGTTTCAGTTTCAGCCTTTCCTTTAGTCTTATGGTGTTTTCTGAGTCCTGAGATGCAGTCTTTACTCTTAGTACATGGCTATTCTGGGGTTTCAATATCAAAGGTTTAATGAGGTTTCTCTAACTTTCACATGACTAGAATTAAATACTGTTTTTTCCACAGCCAAGTAACTACTGCATTATTTCCTTATTTCTTTCAGAGCTCTTGCTTCTTTTCCTATTATGCTCCTTTTAGTCTTGGCCTGCAGTAATGTAGTTAAACTAAGGTTTGAGGAGGGGTTATGCTAACTTTTGGACTCTCTTACTGTGACTTCCCCATTCTCAGATTTTACCCTCAATTTATGGCCATTCTCATAGCCCAGAACTATGACCTCTGATATTTCTGCACAGATGACTCTTGCTTTCTGCTTTAGATCTATTTTCTGTGTGCTGCATGAACTATCAGGGCACACAGTGGATAACTTGGATAAATGTAGATTTTATGCAGTGTGTTTTCTTTCTCTCAAAGGTTGTATGCATTCCAGTTTTTCCTGCTTTTGATCACTCCCTTTTTAAATTTTTTTTTTTATTTATTTTTTATTTTTTTTATTTATTTTTTAGAGAGAGGGGAAGGGAGGGAGACAGAGAGGGAGAGAAACATCAATGTGTGGTTGCCTCTCACATGGCCCTCATGGGGACCTGGCCTGCAACCCAGGCATGTGCCCTGACTGGGAATCGAACCGGGACCGCTTGGTTCCCAGCCCGCGCTCAATCCACTGAGCTACACCAGCCAGGGCCCTTTTTAAATTTTTTATTGTTATTCTCTGAAAGCTGTCCCAGTTTTTCCCTCTTTACCTTTTTCTACCTGCCCATCCCCCCGCTACCACAGTCAGTTTCCACACTGTTGTTCATGTCCCTGGGTCATTACCAAATAAGTTGTTTATTTTTTCATTTGGCCCAGAGTTCATCACTTTATCAACTGGAAGGTTGTTTTGATTCAAAATTCTTTTACATTACCAGAATCTGGATATGTAGACCAACTTTTTAGACATGGAAATTGCTTATATTCTCAAAATTATTAAAGATTAAAATAACTCTGTGTGTGCATGCCCTGTTAGATATTAAAACAAAGATTTTAAATATTCACTTATCAATTCATTTTAAAACAATATAAAAATAGGAGTTCTGGCCAAGATAGAGGCATAGGTAGAAATGCTTCACTTCCTCACACAACCAAAAGAAGCATAACAACCAATCTAAAATGAATAAACAAACAGAAGTGCCAGAAAATCAAACTGCATGGAACTCCAACAACCAAGGAATTAAAGAAACATTCACCCACACTAGAAGGAGGGGCTGAGACAGGAGACAGGCAGCCGAGCAGAGAGGACACACAGCAAGGCAAAGGACCATGCAGGTGAGGCAGGGCTGGCTGAGAGGACTTGTAGCAAGGCAGCAGAGGCAAGGCTGGCTGAGAGGACTCATGACAAGGTGGCAGACCCTGTAGGAGAGGCAGTGCTGTCTGAACAGGAAACTAAGTACTCAAAGCTAGGTGTAAACTACTGCAGGGGTTGCCACTGTGGGATAAACTCCCAGTCACACAAAAGAGTTTGTTGGAAAGTGCAGCTAGAGTGGAGCAAGCGAGCTGCATTGTTCCTGCTCTGACCCCTCTCTCACGGACAGCACCAGAACAAAGGAAACAGGGTTGCCTCACACTGTTGAATACCTAAGGCCTTGCCTCCTTACAACGTAACAGGTATGTGGAGACAAAGAAATACAGCCTAAATGAAAGAACAGAACAGAATTCCAGAAAAAGATCTAAGCAATCAAGAGATAGACAACCTATCTGATGCAGAGTTCAAAACACTGGTAATCAGGATGCTCACAGAAGTCATTGAGCTTGGTTGCAAAAAGAAGGAAATAACGAAGGCTACCCAAAGTGAAATAAAGGAAAATATACAAGGAACCAACAGTGAAGGGAAGGAACCTGGGACTCAAATCAATGATTTGGAACAAGTAGAAGAAAGAAACATCTTATTGGAACAAAATGAAGAAACAAGAACTGAAAAAAATGAGGAGAGGCTTAGGAAACTCTGGGACAACTCTCAGTACTCAAATATCAGAATCATAGGTCTGCCAGAAGTAGAACAAGAACAAAAAGTTGAAAACTTACTTGAATAAATAATGAAGGAAAACTTGCCCAATCTGGCAAAGGAAATATACTTCCAGGAAGTCTAGAAAGTTCAGACAGTCCCAAAGACATTGGACCCAAGGAGAAACACACTAAGGCATATCATCATTAAGTTACCCAAGATTAAAGATAAAGAGAGAATCTTAAAAGCAGCAAGAGGAATGGAATGAGTTACCTACAAAGGAGTTCCCATAACACTGTCAGCTGATTTCTCAAAAGAAACCTTACAGGCAAAAAGGGGCTGGAAAGAAGTGTTCGAAGTCATGAAAGGCAAGGACCTACATCCAAGAATACTCTATCCAGCAAAGCTATCATTTAGAATGGAAGGGCAGATAAAGTGCTTCCCAGATAAGGTCAAGTTAAAGGAGTTCATCATCACCAAGCCATTATTACATGAAATATTAAAGGGACTTATCTAAGAAATAGAAGAAGATCAAAAACTATGAACAGTAAAATGACAACAAACTCACAACTATCAACAACTGAATCTAAAAAAATGAAAACAAACCATACAAACAACTAGAACAAGAACAGAATCAGAGAAATGGAAATCACATTGAGGGTTTTCAGTGGGCAGGGAGAGGGGAATAGCGGGGAGGGGAACATTACAGGGAATAAGAAGCATAATTGGTAGGCATAAAATAGATGGGGAGAGGTTAACAATGATATAGGGAACAGCGAAGTCAAAGAACTTATATGTACAACCCATGGACGTGAACTAAGGGGGAGGGAATGCTCGAGGATTGTGGGGTACAGGGCGGAGGGGGGAAAAAGAGGAGAAAGAATTGGCAAGACTAATAGCATAGTCAATAACATATACATAAAAATATTCTAGCCCTTGCTAATGTAGCTCAGTGGACTGAATGCGGGCTGTGAACCAAAGGGTCACTGGTTCAGTTCCCAGTCAGGGCACATGCCTGGGTTGAGGGCCAGGTCCACAATGGGGAGCACACAAAAGGCAACCACATGCTGATGTTTCTCTCTCTGTCTTTCTCCTTCCCTTCCCCTCTCTAAAAATAAATAAATAAATAAATAAAATTTAAAAATTCTAATTATAAAAATCAGAATAAGAAAGTAATAAATTATTTTTCTTTCAAAAAATATTAAAATGATAAACTCATTAAATGTTGACATAAAAATCATATTTTTACATACAAATAACTGTTGTCCAGGAGGGGAAAAATTGTGAGTTAGGTGTCATTGCTGTATAATTGAACTTTATAATGTCTTCCTTAATAGCTCATGTTCACATCTGACTCTGCATTCAATGTTTCATTTTTCTTTTTTAATTTAACCTTTATTGTATTTTATTCCATTGACATTTAGTCCTCTTATACCCCCCTCACCCCAGCAATCACCAAGCTGTTGTCCATGTCCATGAGTCTTTTTTCTTTTTTGCTCAATCCCTGCCCCCCCCACTGCCTCTAGTAGCTGTCATATTACTCCCCATGTATGAGACTGTCCCCACTTTTGATCTGTTTCAACTGTTGTTTTAATTGAAAAGTATGAAGAAAGTATCTTCCTTCATCCATATGTGTAATTTGAAAGAGTATTTTAAAAGTCTTTTCACATTGTTGTGGATATTTTTCATTAATACTAGACTCAAACTTAATTCATAGTTTCTAAACAGTTAATTTCAATATAGAATCTGAAACCGTAACACTCAACTTTTTTACACTGTTACATAAAATTCAATGGTGCACTTTAATAGATATTTTTACCCATGACTTTTTTGGTAATATTTTTTCTTTTTTAACAAAAGATTTTATTTCTTTATTTTTAGAGAGGAGAAGGGAGGAAGAAAGAAAGGGAGAGAAACATCAAAGTGTGGTTGCCCCTCATGTGCCCTCTACTGGGGACCTGGCCTGCAACCCAGGCACATGCCCTAGACTGGGAATATGAACCGGCAACCCTTTGGTTCGCAGGCCCGCGCTCAACCCACTGAGCCACACCAGCCAGGGTTTTTTGGTAATATTATACATAGGTCATTTGTAAAGGAATAGTTCACTGATGTATACAGGTCTTTCAAATTTTTCTACATTACCATATACAGTATATAAAAAACAAACCCAAACCCATATTTGGTAATATCACCATTAATCTCATCAGAAAAGTCTTTTAAGTATTAGAAGACTAACACAATAGCCAATAAAAGCTTTTCAACATAATGACCTTTAGTTGAAAGCTTGAATTTTATCATTGGTAATAAATATTGGCAGATGTTTTCTTTGAATTGACAGGCTTACAATGTTCCAGAAAATGTCTGCCAGATACTCAAGCCCATTGTGCTTTCAAGTAAAAATGTTGTTCCTCACTCTGACTGGTGTGGCTCAGTTGGTTGAGCTTCATCCTGCAAGGTGAAAGGTCACTGGTTCGATTCCCAGTCAGGGCACTTGCCTGGGTTGTGGGTCAGAGTGCGTGCAAGAGGTATTGTGTTTTTCTCTCACATAGATATTTCTCTCCCTCTTTTTCTCCCTCCCATCCCCTCTCTCCAAAATAAATAAAGTCTTTTTAAAAAATGCTGTTCCACAAAAAGTTGTTATTCAATTCTCCACTCAATTATTATACCAGCACTGCTCTCTTTGCCACTTCTACTGTGAGGCTGAAGACCATTCTCAGCAATCAGACTGCCAAAAATGTTGACATCACTCTGAAGAGGTGCACAGTTATTGTGAAGGTCCCCAGAGGCACCCGGCAGAGAATGGGGAAAAAAAAATTATACCAGCCCTTTTTTCCACAAAATACATTATACTCTGGTATGCAACAGAAGTGTTTTATGCATACTTCTTTAATCGTCACACAGAATATTTAAAATATGTGTCCTCAAGGGTGGAAATCTAATAAAATTAATAATGCATTTCTGCTCTCTGAAGAATAGTTTTAAGTGAAACTTTTTTCCTGTTTGTGCCAGTTAGAAATGCAGTGATTACTATTATATTTGGTGCCAGTTCTTTGATTTGTGCTAATGTGTCAATATTTTACCCACTGTATTAATCATATTTTTTATTTTCTATATTTTATGATGTTTTTTTTAAGATTTTTTTAAAATTTATTTTCAGAGAGAGGAGAAGGAAGGGAGAAAGAGCAATGTATGGTTGCCTCTCGTATGGCCCTCATTGGGGACCTGGCCCACAACCCAGGCATGTGCCCCAACTGGGAATCGAACCGGGACCCTCTGGTTCCCAGTCTGCGCTCAATCCACTGAGCTACACCAGCTGGGCGGCATATTTTATGATGTTTTGACATCTTTGGGGGGCCTTGCTTGCTGGAGAGAGACTGCTCTTCCCAGAACTAGCTAATTCCTAGAGACAGGAAACAACTTATTGGTTGAACCCACCTTTCACATGCAAACCAACCAATCCAAGACAATACCCTCAAGGACTTTATTTATCTAACTCTCATACACCAAGCCAATATATGCCATAAATCACCTAGGATCAGGTGCTAGTAAAACAGAGACCAACTCTGTGGCAGCAATATTCAAACTAGCCCATCCTAGCTGTTTCCCCTGCCATGCCTTGCCTTTTTTTTTTTTTTTTTTTTTTTGCAGAAGCAAGCCCCAATAATGGCTCTAGCCTAGACTTTCCCCTCACTTCTGTCTCCTGACCACATGTGGCCCTGTATGGCATGGCATGTCCCCTCTTCTCAGGAATTGAAGATAATAATAATCTCCTTTTAATGGCGTTAGTCTCTGTGTCATCATTCAGCCACTTTCCATAAGTTAAAACTTCAGGAGTACAAATAAGACACTTACTATTGCTTTTACTCCATTAGTGCAAATACGAACATAGTTAAAAAGATCATTGAAGTGTTGTTATTATTAACAAGACTAGTTTTGATTTTGTGGACCTCCCATAAAGGTGTCAGATAGTACAAAGTTCATGAATCACACTTTGGTGGTTTTGGTCTTTCTGGTTTTACATCTTTTTTTTTAACATTTCAGTCTTATTTCTTTTGTTGTAGTCCTGTTTATTGACATTCTTCAAAATAGCTAAAAGATAAAAAAGAATCATTGTCTAATATTTATCTTTTATTTTTCATTTTTTTCCTTCCTTTCCCTGTACAATACCTTATGCTTGCTTTCTGTACTGTCTCACTTCCCATTCTCACCATGAGACCTGCCATCAGATTTCTTTTTTTCCTTTTTTATTTATTGTTGTGCAATTACAGTTGTCCCCAGATTTCAAAATCTATAGGCCTTGAAACAAAGTAGTAATATCAGTATCACTGTTTTTCCAATAAATTCCCATGTGTCATATCATAATGCTCAGATTCCTGATATCTATTTACGCACCTTGATTTGGGTGAAAGGTACTAACTCATTCACATTCTATTTCCCTGAGTGCCCATTCACATCTTGGTTGCTCTTCCTTCCTTTATTTGCATTGCCTGGAAAAATAAATATTTGTTGAATAAATGGATTTTATTTCCATACGCTGTCATTGGTATAAAGGATCTTTCTTTATCTTCAGTTCTTGTCACTATAAAAGTCACATCAACTATAATAATTTTATCCATTCTTAAATGTGCATGGCTTTAAAATAGATATTTTTTGGCCCATTTCTCCCACCTGAACTCTAGTGGTATATTTAAATCTGCCTACAACAATACAGCAATCAGTTGCCTCATCCTTTTGGTTATTTACATATCAGAAGTAATTGTCATTATCTTTACCTTACTCTCATTTGTTTCTTTTTTGTTTGTTTACACTGTTACAGATATCTTCATTCCTGTCACCTTTGCACATCTTGCCCACCATCCCCCACCATAACTCCCGCTTCCTTCTGGCCATTCACCACACTGTTGTCTGTGTCTATGGGTTATGCATATATGTTCTTTGGCTAATTCCTTTACCTTCTTTCATCAAGTATCATTTTGTCACCCAAATCAGCCCCTTGTAGTAGCAGGTTGATTCCATCATCTCTGTTATACTTTGTTAATGATCTCTCTACAGTTTGTGTTACGTTATTTTACTCTGTGAAATATCTTTACAGATTCATATTTTCATTTGCCACTGACATCTAAAATGAAAGCTATATTATTCCAGGCACGGACTGCTGTAATTAGTATTTGGATTTGTCGTGATTTTTCCCTAATTCTTTCCATTTATATTGTCAATATGCCGAAACAATATCACATAAAAATTTAAATCCCTTTTTTTCCCCAAGGGCTGACCGAATGATATCCCATCTGGTCATTCCAAATGTATTTCTTTCTGTGACTGTGAACTTTCACTAATCTCTATTTTTTCTAGTCTCCCAAATGTCCTCCATGCAGTTGATTTTATTCACCACTGGGCCTTTCATTATGTGACAGCTACTTTGTGCCCATATGGATATTTGCAAAGTTGGCCAATTACAAAGTGGTAGTACACACAAGACCACCTGCATTTCTGGCACATATTATAAGTTCAAGGGTCCCCAATACTACTATTAGTATCAATAATTTGCTAGAAGGACTCACAGAATTTACTGAAAGCTATAACCCTCAAAGTTATAGTTTGTTACAAAGGAAGAATACAGATTAAAATCATGCCAAGCACGTAAGACAAGTCCAGGAAAGTACCAAATATGGAGCTTCTAGTAGTCCTCTCTCTGTGGAGTTTTGGACAGCATTACAGAATATCACCAACCAAGGAGGCTTCACCTGAGTTTAGTATCAAAAATTTATATTGGGCTCAATCATATAAGCTTGATTGATTGTCCATATGGCTGATCTCAGTTTGCAGCTCCTTAAGAGGTCAAGCTGATACTGTGTGACCCAAAGCCCCCATCTTCAATCACATTGTTGGTGTGACTCAAAGGTCCCACCCTAAATCATAGTTACTTTGTAGCTGGCCACAGGCTCCCAAGTAAAGAAATACATTTCTGTTAAGCATGCCATTCTGTGGACTCAGAGATTACCTTCCAGAAGCCAAATGCAAATGTCAGACCTCTTACTGGGCAAGGTTATATTCTTTACCACACAATGCTACATACCCTTTAGTTAAAAGGTCAGGTTACACTTCCTGCATGAAATGTGCCTTGACTACTCCAAACCATGTTAGTTCCTTTTTTCTGTACTCACATTCCACTGATTGTAACAGGCAGTCACATCCTCTTATATGATCTAATAATTTGCTATGTGATTCAATGCCGTTTTTATCTGAGGCTTCTTTCCTCATCTGATTAACAATTCCTTCAAAATAAGGTTCCCTCTTTTACTTTTTCTTACTGTAGCTTGTAACAAAGGCTAGATATATAGTAGTTACCTGATTATCTATGGTACTGTGCAGGGAAAACATCTTTCTCATCCATTAAGAAATCATTTAATGGTAAGTTCTTTTTAGATATCATGCCAAGATTAATACCTTTGCCTCATATAACAGTGTATTAATGTATGTACAGAAGGTTTCAAAGAAGATAGTTAGATATTGACTCTCAAAAGCATAAGTTACAGTTGGGAAGGTAATATTCTCAAATTTAGCATTTTATATAGAATGTTCACATTAAAATAGCAGGTTGTTGAAAGATTTCTTGGAATGAGTAATCCATACTATAATTATATTCTAATTTCAGACAAATTAGATACTGAAGGAGAGAAAGGATGTGTGAACGCTTAGATAAATTGGGTATCAACATGTCCCTGAATGTGACTGAGGTTCTTAGGAAGGCAATATAACTCCAGTTACCAATACAGTTTATTTAGTTTTGCATGTTCTAGAAGTACACTAAATGGAATTGTGCAATATTTACTCTTTTGCATAAAGCGTTCACTCTGAAAAATGTTTTAGCTTCATCCCTTTTGCCATCAGTAGGTTTTTTTTCCTTTTCTATTGCTGAGTAGTGTTACATTGTGTAACTACATGACACAATATTACCTATTTACCTTTTGATGGATAATTGGACTATTTCTAGTTTAGGGCTATTGTAAATAAGGTGCAGGTTATGGTTAAGATGAATCCATCTTTAAAATTGCTCTACCAGATATGGGTCGTAGTAAGATTTAGCCAAGAATTTATAGGAAAAGTAATAGGTAAGTCATGCTGATCCTCCACCTGTGCAGGGTCCATGTTGTGGCTGCTGCAATGAAAAAAATCACGTGGATACATAAGTCCTGTGGAGAAAAAGGGACAGAATGGCCGCTCTCTAAGTGAGAGAGAGGGCCCCGACCCCTGCCTGGACAGGCTTTTATTGTTTTTCTGGGTACATTACGTCTAAGATGGTCCTCATTTACTATGCACAGGTTCGCTGTACCTTTTACAGATAACAAAGGAAAGAATGTTGCTAATTACTTCAAAGAGAAGGATGTTACAGATCAGGGGGGAAAGCAGTTGAACTGGTTACACTCCATACTTGGGAGGTTTAGCACAGATTTTAGGAAGTTACTTTAGAGATATTCAGTAAACATTTGCTGCCTCAATCCAGGGTGATGGAGTTTTAGCAAAAGCAAGTCTCATAGCGGCCTAGGTACAATGCAGGCCTGATTCCCCATGGGAAAACCTATCTGTGGGTGTGGCTCCTGTGTGCTGACTCGCTCCCCACTGGCCTTTCCAAGTAGAGGTTGAGCTACATTCCCATGCCACACAAAATGGTTCCCTATAGGTAAGGTCAGTCAGTGCTACACGCATCCGTTGAAGAATCCAGTCCTTCATAGTACCAATAGGGAATAGTAGAGTTTAAGGCAGGAAAACTTGAACCCATCTTTTTGCAACACTGAAAAAGTAATTCAGAAAATTGAAAGGAAAAAATTATAATTGATGGCCAGGAGAATTTAGTTATTGACCATCCCCTGGAAGAATAAATTGATATCGCAGCAGTCACTGATTATATTCATGTTGCAAGTATGTTTTGTCCTCTGGTTTATTTTATAATTCCTAATGAAAATATTTTCCTAATTCTTCCCTTTCAAGAGAAAATAAATCATAGTTATATGGAGAGCTAGGGTTTAAACTATAGACTACTGTTTCTTTCAAAACTAGGAAATGAGTGGTTAATAAAGTTCATTTGCCATGGATGGGCTAAATGCAAGTGAAGAAGAAACAAATGGAAGTACTTTATAAAACTTAGTTAGGCGTGAGGAAATAAATACATAGGCTTTCATTTCTACCTGCAGTTTTCCTTGCTTATTAATTAGTATTCTTGATAGGCTCACTCCATTATCTCTGAACCTGCCCACTCTAAGAATAATGCCCCTTTCACTATCCTGTGCTTACTTGTCCTGTGTTTACTAGACCTGCTCGGTGTAGCTTATAATACAACATGGCAAAGATTTGAGTGTTCTTTTCTTATGCCAATTTCTCATTTCAATATAGCAGGATTTGTGTTTATGTTCTATGCATTTTTCCCTACCAACAGGTAATTTATTTTGGTCTTTCTGTAGATCACAATAGTGAGACAGACTGTCCCATAATGGGTTATTTGTATATATATCTAATTCATAGCATTTATGTGAAGTCTTATAGTGTTCTTTATTTTACTTTTTTCTAGAAGAAGATGGGAAAGCTGAAGATGTTCTAATGAAGTTTAAAGAATACCAAAACAGGCATCTTAAATCAGTTGTATTCATCAACCACAAAAGACTAATTAAGGAAAGAAGTAATATTTTGGGGAAAATACTTCCTGTAGGCAAAAACTGTATTATTTCAAAAACAACACTACATGAATATAAACCTGTTGGAAAGGGTTTGAAAAATATTTCAGAATTGGTCATTAGAAATATAAGCCCTGTAAGAGAGAAGTTTGGTGAAAGAAATGGATGGGAGAAATCACTCAATACTAAGCATGAGAAAATTCATACTGCAGTGAATCTCTATAAACAAACAGACTGGGGTCTGAGTGATGAACAAGAACTTATTCAACATCAGAAGGTTCAAACTGCAGAGCAATCATTTGAACAAAATGAGTGTGAAAATTCCTTCCTTGTGAAAGGAATGTTATTTACACATACTAGAACTCACAGAGGAGAAAGACTCTTTGAATACAATAAAAATGTAATGCCTTTCATCAAAAAGTCAAATCTAAGTGTCCATCCACAAAAGCTTATGGAGAAGAAGCCCCATGCATATAGCAAATATGGGAAATTCCTTTGCAGGAAGTCCATTTTTATTATGCATCAGAGATCTCAAACAGAAGAGAAACCCTTTCATTGTCCTTACTGTGGGAATAGCTTTAGAAGGAAGTCATATCTCATTGAACATCAGCGAATTCACACAGGTGAGAAACCTTATGTTTGCAATCAATGTGGAAAAGCCTTCCGTCAAAAGACAGCCCTTACTCTTCATGAGAAAACACATATAGAGGGGAAACCCTACATTTGTATGGATTGTGGGAAGTCCTTCCGCCAGAAGGCAACCCTCACTAGACATTACAAAATACATACAGGGGAGAAAGCCTATGAATGTACTCAATGTGGAAGTGCTTTTAGAAAGAAGTCATACCTCATTGATCATCAGAGAACACACACAGGAGAGAAACCATATCAATGTAATGAATGTGGGAAGGCATTTATCCAGAAGACAACCCTCACTGTACACCAACGAACTCACACAGGAGAGAAACCCTATATTTGTAGTGAGTGTGGAAAGTCCTTCTGCCAAAAGACAACCCTTACTCTCCATCAAAGAATTCATACAGGGGAAAAACCCTATATTTGTAATGAATGTGGGAAGTCCTTTCGCCAGAAGGCAATCCTCACTGTTCATCAGAGAATACATACAGGAGAGAAGTCCAATGGATGTCCTCAATGTGGGAAAGCCTTTAGTAGGAAATCAAATCTCATTCGCCATCAGAAAACTCATACAGGAGAGAAACCATATGAATGTAAAGAATGTGGAAAGTTCTTCAGTTGTAAGTCAAACCTCATTGTCCATCAGAAAACTCACAAGGTAGAAACCATGGAAGTACAGTAAAGGATGTGATTTTATTTTTATAAAAACTTTTAAAGTCATAGTAAACCCTGTATTGATGTTCTTGCAAGTGAATTGATATTCGGTAGTTTAAGGCACTATAAACATATTTACTGTTTACTAGATGATAAAACACACACACAGAATTACTAGACAAATGACAAAAGTCATTGAAAATCAAGCCCCAATTTTTATTAGATTCATAAGACATAAACTGTCTCTGTCAAGTTGCTACACACACTTAAAATTGCTTTTCAATTTCAATACCTACCTGGTTGTAAACCAGTAATAATACACAGTTGGTATATGAACCACAGTATAAGCAAAGGACTTTTAAGAAGAAAGTAGTTGTGAACTGTATTTTTCATTGCAAATATGGAATAAAAATTAGCCGTTACCTCCTCAGAGTTAACCACAGTTCTAACTTCTAACATTATAGTTTTTGCATATTAAAAAACTTTATATAAATTGGATTATATACCATGTATTAATATTTTTTTACATTTGGCTTGTTTCATCATTATGTCTCTAAAAGTCATCATTAGTGCATTTGACAGAAATTTGCATATTCTGTGTAGAATCTCATATGAATATATCACAGTTTATCCATCTACTTTTGGTGGACTTTTTCTTTGTTTACAGCTTAGGGTCATAATAAATAATGCTTTTGTGAATATTTGTCTTTTGGTGTACATATATTTATTTCTCTTGTGTCTATATTTAGGAGTGGGTTTTCTGATTCCTGAGGCATGTTTGTGTTTGGTTGGCTTTGGAAGACTACCAAACAACTCAGAACTTTCACAGTATGAGATAATTTATTCTGAAGAGAAACAACTGAATATTATCAGTATGGTGATGGTTCAAACCCGAAAACTCATGGTAGAAGGAAACTCTATGAGTGTTGTGAAAACTGGGAATCTGAATGTAATACATGTACAAAGGCTTTAGCCACAGCCCAAAGTTTAATATACCTAACACCAAACAAATGTAATAAATGTGAGATTACCTTTAGCCACAATAATGCCTTATGTGAAATCAGAAAGTTATACTACAGAAAGGGAGGCACTTAGCAACTTCCTTGCTCATTATGAGAGAATTCTAACCAGAGAAAAACCCTATGAATAAAATGAAGGGTTTGGGGGATAACCTTTACCTATAGCGCATATCTTACTGGTCAAATAAAAATGATGAATATGGAAAAGTAAGCCATAGCTTAAATGTTAATACAACACCAGCAAATTCACATTTTATGGGAACTATTTAAATAGAATTTTGTAAGAATAACTTTAGCCATATCTCACTCCTTATACACTAAACAATTCATATTGAAGAAAGGAAAATTAAATGAGGAACATATAAGGTTTTTAACTTTAACTCTGGGGAATGCTGCTTCCATGAAAGAAGTCCAACCATACTGAGATCATTGTGCTAGAGACTATGCATAGGCAATCTGGACAATAGCCCCAGCTAAGTTCCCAGTGATCATCCAACTGAGCCATCTTGGACATCCCATCAAGTTTTCAGATGACTGGAGTCCACTGGCATCCAACTGGTACCACATGACAGACCCTAAGCAATAACTGCTCAGCTGAGATCTTCTCAAATTTCTGACCCACAAAATGGTTACATCTTTTGAATTAAATTTGATAGATCAAAAGGGAAAATCTTGTTTGTATCTATTTATATTATAAGAATATAAATATGAATACTTGGATTCTAGAGTCAATGAGCAAAAATGTTGTGACTACTAGGTGATTTTGGCATGAACAAAAACTAGCACTGAAATTCAGTGGAAGATTGGTTGTATTTGTTTTACAATTACATATCTAAATAACAGCTCAGTGAAAGGTCCATATATCTATTTTCTTTCTCATTTTCTGAAAGGAAATTAGACTTATCAACTTGGTTATCTTACCTGTACAAATGTATAGTTACAAATTTTTCAAAAATGAAAATAGCCCCAAACTTGGTGGCTCAGATGGCAACACAGAGGAGCTTAATTTCTAGGTTGCAATTCTATTAGATATAAGAACTAAAAAAAAAAAAAAAAAAAAAAAAAAATGTAAGTAGAAAATGGAGTAATGAATGGAATGAAGTCTTCTCATTTGTTTAGACATTTTACATCCAAATTTTTCTAGAGTATTTATCTGGAAGTTTCTAGTCAAAACAATCAGACTTTGAGTTCCACAAAATCCTCTTGAAGTTCTTCCAGTGAGGATTGAACACATTCTTCCCAAAGCTAGCACAGACTAGTTTTAAGAACAAGGTCAATAACACATCGCCAACAATAGTTCTGGATATTTCACTTTCTCCCCCTGAAATAACATTCATGAATCTGGTCCCCAAACTGACCAAAAAAATGAGAATTTTTAACATGAGTCTGTGTCTGGATTTTGGCAGTTTTGCTTAAAATATTTCATGATGAGCAGTGATGGTGTTTCCCCTTGACATTTCAGGGTCAATATATTTTAAGCTTCAATGTGTTAAATTCTGATGACAGTTTTAATTTTTGAAAACTTAAAGTACAGATACTTTTTTCTGTGGTGTTCCAAAATCAGTTGTTCTGTCCATAAAATCAGCAGAATACAGTTCTTTGAGAATGAAGGGACCTCAGTATGTAACATAAAACACTCTGAATAGCATTCAGATCTTCAAAAGCAAAGGCAAAATGGGATCAAATATACTGTTTTTCACAATGGTTATGCTGACAGTAAGGCTGAAGTTTTCCAGTATACTATGGGAAGGTCAATGGAAATCAATGCTTGTTGGTGATTGCTGAAGTACATTTTTTCCCAACCCCGCCCCCCGCCCCTGCAAAAGAACAGAGCTAAAACATGCCGTTGATACCACTTCAAAACTGTAACCTTTAGCCCTGGCTGGTGTAGCTCAGTGGATTGAGTGCGGGCTGGGAACCAAAGGGTCCCTGTTCGATTCCCAGTCAGGGCACATGCCTGGGTTGCAGGCCAGGTCCCCAGTGAGGGCCATGTGGGAGGCAACCATACATTGCTGTTTCTCTCCCTCTCTTTCTCCCTCCCTTCCCCTCTCTCTAAAAATAAATAAATAAAATCTTTAAAAAAAAAAACAACTGTAACCTTTAGTGGTCAAGTAATAGCTTTGTGAAAACAGGACATCCACAGTTTTTAAAGCCTAATTGTGATTATAAGTAAAATGCTATGTTCTTCATTAGTAGACTCATTTCAGCAACAGCAAAGAGGGAGGAGCTGATGTTTCATTTTTGTTTTTGTTTAAATTTTTATTTTTTAAATTAATTTTACTGGGGTGACATTAATAAGATTATATAGGTTTCAAGTGTACATCCCTATGATACATGATCTGTGTATTGCATAGTGTGCCCACCACCCAGTCAAATCATCGTCTGTCATCATATATTTGACCCTCTTTACCCTTTACTTCTGCTCTTACCTCCCTTCCATGTGGTGCCTACCATAATGTTTTCTATACCTATGAGCTTCTGCTTGTTTTTCTTGTTTGTTGCTTTCAGTTTTATATCCCACATATGAGTGAAATCATATGGTTCTTAACTTGTCTGACATATTTCATTTAGCATAATATTCTGAAGATCCATCCATGTTGCTCCAAATGGCACTATTTCATCTTTTCTTGTGGGTGAGTATTATCCACTGTGTTGTATACCACATCTTTATCCAGTCATCTATCAAAGGACACTTCGGTTGTTTCCAGTTTCGGCCGCTGTAAATAATGCTGCAATGAACTTATGAGTGCATATATGTTTGTATAAATGTTCTCAATTTGGGGGGATAGATGCCTAGGAGAGGAATTGCTAGATTACATGGTAACTCATTTTTAATTGTCTGAGGAACCAACGTAATGTTTTTCGTAGTGGCTGAGATTCCCACCAGCAGTGAAGGGGGTTTCCTTTTTTCCCAAACCTCTCCAACACTTGTTATTGACACTCTAGTTGATAACAGCCATTCTAACAGGTGTGAGGTAGTATCTCATTGTAGATTCGACTTGCATTTCCTATTAGGATAGCTAGTGAAGTTGAGCATTTTTTCATATATCTTTTCCATTTGTATGTAGTCTTGAGAGAAGTATCTATTCAGGTCATTTGCCCATTTTTTAATTGGATTGTTTGTTGGGTGTTGAGTTAATATAAGTTTTTTTATATATTTTGGATATTAACCGCTTGTCAGAGCTGTTGTTTACAAATATCTTCTCCCATGTGGTTGGTTGCCTTTTTGTTTTGTTAGCCATTTCTTTTGCCGTGCACAAGCTTTTTAGTTTGATATAGTACCACACATTTCTTTTTGCCTTTATGTCCCTTTTCTTTCAGGTCAATTCATAAAATCCTCCATAAGACCAAGGTCCATAAGTTTAGCACCTATGTTTTCATCCTTGTACTTTCTTATTTTAACCTTTGATCCATTTTGAGTTAATTTTTTAAACTTTTTTTTATTGTTGTTTAAATATAATTGTCTCCATTTCCTGCGCACACACACACACCCCAGCCATCCCCACTTCCCACCCTTGATCCTACCCTGCTTTGGTTTTGTCCATGTGTCCTTTATAGATGTTCCTGAAAACCCTTCTCCCTTTTCTCCCCAGTATTCCCTCCCACCTCCCCTCTGGTTACTGTGTTTGTTCTTAATTTTGATCTCTGGTTATATTTTGCTTCCTTGTTTGTTTTGTTGATTAGGTTACACTTATACGCAAGATCATATGCTATTTGTCTTTCACTGCCTGGCTTATTTCACTTAGCATAATGCTCTCTAGATCCAGCCATGCTTTTGTGAAGGGTAGGAGCTCCTTCTTTCTTTGTGCTGAGTAGTATTCCATTGTGTAAATGTACCACAGTTTTTTGTCCACTCATTTACTGATGGACACTTAGGCTGTTTCCAGTATTTGGCTATTATAAATAACACTGCTATGAACATTGGGGTGCACAGGTTCTTTTGAATTGGTGATTCAGGGTATAGCCCCAGCAGTGGGATTGCTGGATAGAAAGGCAGTTCCATCTTTAGTTTTTTGAGGAAATTCCATACTGTTTTCCACAGTGGCTGCACCAGTCTGCATTGCCACCAACCATGTACTAGCGTTCCCTTTTCTCCACAACATCACTAGCACTTGTTGTTTGTTGATTTATTAATGATGGCCATTCTGTCTAGTGTGAAGTGATATCTCATTGTGGTTTTAATTTGCATCTCTCTAATGGATATTGATGTTGAGCATTTTTTCATGTGTCTGGGCCCACTGTATGTCCTCCTTGGAGAATTGCCTGTTCAGGTCCTTTGAAACCTACAGCCAACATCATACTCAACAGGTAAAAACTAAAAGCTTTCCCACTAAGATCAGGAAGAAGAGAAGGGTGTCCACTTTCACCACTTCTATTTAGCATGGTATTAGAAGTTCTAGACACAATGGTTATACAGGTTAAAAAAAAAAGGCATCCAACTGGAAAGTAAAACAGTCAATGTTTGCAGATGGCATGATAACGTACGTAGCAAACCCTATAGATTCCACCAAAAAACGACTCAATCTTATTTATAAATGAATTTGGAAAAATGGTGAGATACAAAGTTAACGTTCATTCAGGTTTCTTTTTTTTTAAATTTCGTGTCTTATCTCAAGTTGCTCTAACAAAATACCATAGGTTGGTTGGCATAAAAAAATAGACATCTGTTTCTGCCCGGCTGGTGTAGCTCAGTGGATTGAGTGCAGGATAGGAACCAGAGGGTCCTGGTTTGATTCCCAGTCAGTGCACATACCTGAGTTGCGGGCCAGGTCCCCAGTGCGGGCCATGTGAGAGGCAACCATACATTGCTCTTTCTCCCTCCCTTCTCCTCTCTCTGAAAATAAAGAAATAAAATCTTCAAAAAAAATAGACATCTGTTTCTCACTGTTTTCGACACTGGGAAGTCTAAAATCAAGGTGCTTGCAGATTTAGTTTCTAGTGAGAACCCTCTTCTTGCCCTCTCATGATAGAGAGCAAGCTCAGATTTCTTTCTCTTTTTATAAGGACACTAAGCCTATCGCAGGGGTCCATATTAATGACATTATCTAATCTGAATTATCTTCCATATACCTCCACATACCATCATATTGTAAATTAGGACTTTAACATGAATTTGAGGAAACACAAACATTTAATCCATAATATTCCATCCTGGCCTCCCAAATTTATGTACTTTTCACATGCAAAATAAATTCACCCCATCCCAACAGTTCTAAAAGTCTTGAATTGTTCCAGCATGAACTTTAAAAAGTAAAGTCCAAAGTCTTATCTAAACATATAAGTCAGGTATAGGTAATATTTGAAGTACCATTGATTCTGAAGCAAAATTCTTCTCCAGGTGTGAACCTGTGAAAACACATAAGTTGTGTGCATTCAAAATCAGTTTTGAAAATCAGAAATGTTGGGACAGATATAGAAAAGATGTTTCCATTTCAAAAGTGGAAAAAAAAGACAGAACATGTCCCAAGTAAGTCCAAAACTTAGCAAGGCAAATTCTATGACATGTTCAAGATTGAGAATAATCCAGTTTGGCTCAATGTCTCACCTCCTGGATCCACCGACATAGCAGTTCTGCCTTTGTGGTTCTGTCAGATGGAGGTCCTGCCAGGTTGGGCATCTCACTCCTAAGGCTGGGGCAGCTTCACCTGCAAGGCTCTAGATAGTTGCCATCTAGGCTATTGACACCATGGTAACGGCCTCCTCTTTTGAAACTAAGGAGGCAGCCCTGGTATCTCTAAATAACCTCTTAGGTCATTCTTTCTTGTCTTGAAGAGTAGCACATTTGCTAGCAAATAGCTTTATAGTCTGGTCTTGCAGGATCTACGATGTCTGACAGAGTTCTTTATTTGATCTCATCTCTGTCCCCTAATTTCAAACTGATAATATTTCTGCTGTAGTGGCTTCACACTCATGCTAATATTCTTATCAAATGGTTATGATGGCAACACCTTTGGTGTTTTCTTCAAAACAAGCTTTCTCTCTTTTTTTTTTTTTTTTTTGCCATGTGAATAGGCTAAGAGTTTTCTAAATATTTAAGGTCTGCTTCCTTTTTGATTAGCAACTTTCACTCCTACTACCAACAAAGCACAAAGTTTTATATATATCCACATTCTCACCAATATTTTTTCACTTTTTTTGAGGGTAGCTGGGGGCGGGGGTGCTCCACCCACAGAGCCCCCCTGGCCACTGTGGATGAGAATAAGTCTACCAAGACATGATCTGCTTGGAGAGGAAAGGCTGATCAGTCTCTCAGAGGAGAAAGGTGTTTCGCCTCTCTCTCAATGGGCCTTATTGAGCTTAGCTTGTATAGGGATGCATAGCAAAGAAAGGAGGTGTGGTTCACAGATAACATTTTGGGATCAAGGGGTCCTTCTGAGTCAGGGTCTGGTAGACAGGGTGATGACAATTAGGTGAAAACCCTTGGGAAACAAACTTATTTTGTGCTTGGATCCTTAACATTTACATTGAGGACATTCTTAGCAAAGCAGGTTTCACAGGACTATATGCATTCTTTCTTAGGCCTGATTGCCCCCCACTGGGAACCACCTGTTCCGGCACAGGGCTGCACCCACCTTCAGCATTGTTCAGGCCTGAATCAGGCAGGAGAAGCAAGGCAGCCAAGTGATTAGTAAACTTTTTACAGATGGAATGAGGACTCAGGCTATGATAAAGCTGAGGGTTCAGGGTCTTTTGTCCCTCCTCCACAATCCCCTAAGTCCCTCCCTGTTGGCCCCTTTGTGACTGTGCCTGTCTTAGGTTGTTCCTTCCTTGAGGAATCTTACCCGTCATTGACTATTCAGCCATCCTCCAGGGACCAAACAGGGTGAAGTAAAAGGGGCAGAGGCTGTGCCCCTTCTGGGAGGATAAGTTTTGTCTCCTTGGTGGCTTATAGTCCCCAGGTCTTTTTACTCAGACTTAGCCATGGGGGGTTACAGCTTCTGAAACCAGGCGGGGCAGTAGCCATACTAATGGGTGCATCTGTTTACTTTTAAACTATGTATGTTGAAGAATTTCTTGTACACTGAATACATTCTGATTATTTTAAATATACATTTGTATATCTTAATTTCTGTGTTTACCTATTTTACATTTGACATACTTACTGGTGTTAAGATTTAACTCTGCCATTTTATTATTTGTGTTCTATTGCTTTCTACTGTCTTATTTCTATTTTTCTTCTTTCTTCACTGTCAGTTTTGTGAATACTTGTTACTATTCCATTTCAATTCACTTATATAATTCATTAGTATGTTTCTTTGTATAGTGGTTATTCTATGAATTATGATATACATATAGGCATACTCCAAAGAATGAGATTTTGACTCTGGATCATTGCAATAAAGTGAATATAGCAATAAATAAGTCATAAATTGTTTGGTTTTCCAATGCATACAAAAGTTGTGTTTAACTATATAGCAGTCTACTGGTCATGCAATAATATTATGTCTAAAACAATGTATATATCTTCATTTAAAAACAATTTATAGCAAAAAAGTCTAACCATTATCTGAGGTTTTGGCAAGTTGTAATCTTTTTTCTGATGGAAGGTCTTACCTCGATATTGATGGCTACTAACTGAACAGGATGGTGGCTGCTGAAGGCCAGGGTAATTTCTTAAAATAAAAAAATAAAATTTACCATATCAATTGACTCTTTTTTCCATGAACTATTTCTCTGGAGCATGCAATGTTTGATAGCATTTTACCAACAGAACTTTTTTCAAACTGGAATTAGTCCTCTCAAAGCCTGGTGCTGTTTTTATCAATTAAAATATTGTGATATTCTGCCCGGCTGGTGTAGCTCAGTGGATTGAGCGCAGGCTGGGAACCAAAAGGTCCTGGTTCGATTCCCAGTCGGGGCACATGCCTGGGTTGCAGGCCAGGTCCCCAGTGAGGGCCATGTGAGAGGCAACCACACATTACTGTTTCTCTCCCTCTCTTTCTCCCTCCCTTCTCCTCTCTCTAAAAATAAATAAATAAAAGCTTAAAAAAAAGCTTTAAAATATTGTGACATTCTAAATCCTTTTTTGTCATTTGAACAATTTTCACAGCATCTTCACCAGGAGTGGGTTACATTAAAAACAACAACAACAACAACAACAACAAACAACACTTCCTTTGCTCATCCGTAAGAAACTTATCATCTGTTAAAATTTTATCGTGAGATTTCAGAAATTCAGTCACTTCTCAGGCTCTACTTCTAATTTTAGTTCTCTTGATATTTCCACCACATCAGGAGTTATATCCCCCATCGAAGTCTCAAACCCTCAAAGTTATCTGTGAGGCTTATAGTCAACTCCTTCCAAACTTCTCTTAATGTTGATATTTTGATATCTCTATGTGAATTGTGAATGTCTTAATGATATCTGAAATAGTGAATACTTTAAAGAAGGTTTTTAATTCATTTTACCAGTTCCATAAGGGGAATGACTATCAATGGTCACAAAATATGCTGTACTGTCACAAAATGTATTTCTTAAACAATAGAACTTGGAAGTCAAAATTACTCTTTGATCCATTGCCTAAAGAATAGATGCTGTATTAGCAGACATGAAAACAATACCTAATCTTGTTGTACATCCCTTGGGATATCAGGTGCATTGTCAGTGAGCAGTAATATTTTGAAAAGAGTCTTTTTTTGTGCGTAGTAGGTCTCATCAGTGTGCTTAAAATATTCAGTAAACAATGCTGTAAACAAATATACTGTCATCTAGGTTTTGTTGTTCCATTTATAAAACACAGGCAGAGTATATTTAGCATGATTCTTAAAGGCCCTGTTATTCTCAGAGTGGTAAATAAGCATTGACTGCAACTTAAAGTCACTAGCTATATCAGCTCCTAACAAGAGAGTCAGCCTGATCCTTTGCAGTTGTAGATTACAAAGTCAACATGCAAAATCAGTTGAGTTTCTTCATACCAGCAATAAATACTCAAAAAGGCAACTAAGAAAGCAATTCCATTTACAATGGCCTCAGAGAGAAAAATACTTAACAGTAAATTTATCCAAGGTGGTTGTAGTAGTCTTCTCAGGCTGCCATAACAAAAGACTGGGTGGCTTAACCAATAGTAACTTATTTTTCTGCACTTCTGGAGGCTGAAAGTATAAAATCAAGATGTCAGCATGATTGGTTTGGTGAGAACTTTCTTCCTGGCCCAGAAAATGTCACATGTGGGGGAAGGAAGATGGCGGAGGACTGAATGCAAGTCATACTGACCTCCTCCCAGGACCAATCTGGAAATAAAACTCAATTGTGGAGAAACCACCGGAACAAACAACTGAGCATAAGCCAGAAAGATGCATATAACTTTGGATATACAGAACCAGTTTTCGCACAACCAGTCTAGTAAGGAATGTGGTAGACTTGAGAGGGCTGGCTGGGCGCCCACGAGCAGCAGCGCTGGTGGGATAATTAAGCGACCATTTGGATCCCCCAAAGAAGACTGGAGTCTAAACCCTAAGCTAGGATTCCCAACCTAGAGCACCAGAGCCCCAAAAGTACACAGATAACAACCAGTGGAAAAAGCAGCATGGTTGCTCTCTGCCAGAGACAGACAGTTGGAGCCACAAGGGCTGTTTAAAGGGCCCACACACAAATTTTCATTTGCAACCATTTACCTAGGGCTCAAGCTAAGGCAGGGGCAGAGTGGGTTGGAGACACCTGAAAGAGACTGGGGACGAAAGCTTTGGGGAGAGAACTGAGAGAGTAGCCACCGGGATCCAGCTGCTGAGTCATCCCACAGATGGCAGCAGTCTTTGTGCTCAGGAAGACCATTCCCCTCCTGAGCAGCAGTAGCCTGAGGGGAAACAATAGCCCTGACACCAGGAGGGTCTCTTGCCCTGGCCCTTTTGTGCTTAAGCCTGACTGCTGAGTCCTAGTGACAGCATGAGCAACTGAAGGAGACAGCAAGAGACGGTAGATCACTGGCAAAGGAGGGGCAGAGTGGACTAGAGAGACTTGAAGAGAGACTGGGGATGGAGGCTTTGGGGAGAGAACTGAAAAATAGCCACCAGGATTTGGCGCTGAGCCAACGCCCATACACAGCAATCATCCTGTTCAGGCAGATCACTCTCCTCCAAGCAGCTGCTACCTGAGGGGAAATAATAGCCCCCACCACAGGAGGGATTTGGCCCCGCCCTACGGTGCTTAAACCTGACTGCTGAGTGCAGAGGGACCATATTAACAATTGAAAGGACAACCAGTGACAGCAGATCACTGGAAGTATTGAACAGGCTGCCTAAGGTTAGATGAGGGCAACATCTGATATCACCAGAGGCAGATCCAGAAAGAAAAAAAAAAAAACAGTGGTAAATACAAGAGACTACTGATATGAAAGCCACTGTGCTCTTCTTTATGATGTGATATTTTCATATTTGTATATAATAAGTCACTAGATTTTATACTATAATGTATTTCGATTCACATATTTTGCCCCTCCCTTCTCTTAGCCCATCTTACCTTCCTCTTTTCTTGCATTATTCTCATTTCAAATTTGCTATTCTCTCTAGCTACAACTTGTTTCCATTCCACATTCTTACTACTTCTCCCCTGTCCAGACAAACAAAACAAATTCTCTCGTCAAGGGTCATTTCACATCCTTTTGCCCAGCTATTAAAACACCTGTGTTCTCGCTATACCTGTAACAAACTTTGCTAGTTGGTTATGGGTAGCGTAGTTGTTGATGAATTGTTTTTTCAAGGTTATCTCTAGAGCTTCACTAATTCTGTATTTCGAATAACAAATTTTACTGGATCCCTCTCCTACTCCTTTTTTTTTTTTTGACTCAAATTTTAATTATGCCTTCTTAGTCTGTTTTTTTCTTTTTCTTTTTTGTATTTCTTCTATTTCTCTTTCATCCTGCCTTTTGATTCCTTATCCTCCTTTTTCCCCTATTCCTTTACATCTCAAATTTTAATTTTTCTCTCACTTAGTCTAGTTTTTGTCCCTCACTCTTCATATTCCCTCTTCCTCTATCATTACAAAATCACTTCCCATTCCTCTAAACACCTCTAAGACTTTTCTTGGTTTCTTTTTGCCCTCTTAATCCCATACCATCTATATTAATTTTAGCTCATTTGTTGTTGATAGCATTCCGGTGGATCTTTCTTTACAATCTGGCTCCTGTATTTTTATTAATTATTTAATTATTTCCTTCCTTTTTTTCCTCTCTCTCTCACTTTCTTTCATTTTATACTATTTTAATTTCTGTTTAAACCTAGTATTTTACGCTTCCCTTCTCATACTCCATTTCACACTCTTCATTCCCTTTCTTTATTCATGAGGTAAACTTTACCTTCTCTCCTTCCATTGCTCCAACTCCCAACTCTTATCAGTGCTCCTCCCTCTACCCTTTCAAAATCATTTCACTTTCATTAGGTCATCTCATATCCACTCTCTTTTCTTATAATAGTCTTAATCTCATTATACCCTTGTTAATACTGATTCATTAGCTATTGATAGTGGGATCGTCGGGGGGAGTTATATTTGTAGGTGTGGGTTTGTTTCTTGGGCACTGTGGTTTTGTTCAAGCACTGCCTGCACAAGAACACACATGATGTGGTAGACAAAGTGACCCTCAGTCAACCAGTGGCGAGGAAGGACCTACGAAAGAATGACCCAACAACAATCAAAACCCAATTACACTAAAAAAAAAATGAAACTCAAGCACCAACTTACACCATACACAAAAATAAATTCAAGGTGGATAAAAGACATAAAAATAAGTTGCGGCACCATAAAAGTCCTACAAGAGAACAGGTGGAGGAATATCTCAGATATTCTACACAGCAATATTTTCAGCAATATATCCCCTAGAGCAAAGAGCTTAAAGGAAAAAATAAGCAAAAGAGACTTCATGAAAATAAAAAGCTTCTGCACTGCTAAAGAAAACATCAGCAAAATGAAAAGAGAACCAACTGTATGGAAAAATATATTTGCCAATGATACCTTGGACAAGGGTCTGACCTCCAAAATATATAAAGAACAGACACAAGTCCACATCAGGAAGACAAACAATCCCATTAAAAAGTGGGCAAAGTATCTGAACAGGCACTGCTCCAAGGAGGACATACAGAGGGCCCATAGACATATGAAAGGATGCTCAACATCACTAGCCATCAGAAAGATGCAGATTAAAGTCACAATGAGATATCATATAACATGCGTCAGAATGGCCATCATAAAAAAAATGAATGAGTGTTCTGGCCAAGACGGAGGCGTAGGTAGAAACCCTTCGCTTCCTCGCACAATGAAAAGGAGGATAACAACCAATTTAAAACCAATAAACAACCAGAAGTTCCAGAAAATCATACTGCATGGAAATCTGACAACCATGGAATTAAAGAAACAGTCAAAGAGAACAACCAGACCAGTAAGGCCGTGGTCAGAGAGAAACCACAGCATGGCGGCATACCACCCGGGCTGGGCTGGCTGAGGAACTGGAGCAAGCAGCAACCCTGAGGGCTGAGCTAGCTGCAGCAAGGTGGCACCTGCATGGGCGGGGCTGACTTAAGGGGAAACTGAGACTCAGAGTGGGCTGTGGACTACAGTGGTTGCCACAGCAGGAGAAACTCCCAGTCTTACACAACAGTTCATTGAAAAGTGGGCTAGAGATTAGCAGAGGAGCTGCACTGTTCCCTCTCTGGCCCCTCCCCCACAAGCAGTGTGGCAGCAAAGCAAGTAGGGTTGCCCTGCCCTGGTGAATACCTAAGGCCCCTCCTTACAACAAGGGCCCTGAACAAAGAAAGAGGACCAAAATTAAAAAACAGCAAAACTTCAGAAAGAGAGCTAAGTGATGAGGAGATAGCCAACCCATCTGATGGAGAATTTAAAGCTCTGGTATTCAAAATGCTCACAGAAGTGATTGAGCTTGGTCAAAAAATGAAAGAACTGTAGGAAAACCGTTCCACACATGAGGGCAATGTAGCCCTGTCCCTCTCATAAAAATGAGAGGGGAGTATGAGCCGGCAAACAGGCCCCACTTGCATTAACAGGTATTCCGGGGTGAATCAGGATTGCCTTTTTTTCCTAGAAATAAAACTTGCTATGCTGAGTGAGCCCCCTCACCCTGGAACAAAAGAACAAATGCTAATGTGTATCTGGCTTTGGTGCTAATCCTTTCAAATTCAGCCAATACCTCTTGTCTTTGCATTTTGTAAATAACCCTTTTGATGTATCTTCCTGGTTGTCTATCTCCTAAAGCGAAGCTATGCATAGTAAATTAAGACCATTCTGATGCAATACACCCAGGAAAAACAATAAAAGCCAGCTAAGGCAGTGCTCAGGGCCTCTCTCTGTGATCAGAGGGCGGGTCACGTAGCCCTGGCTCTTCTAGTCCTACAGATCTCGTGTGAAATCATTTACAGGCCAACCACACCATACGGATTCTGCGGGACAGAATCCGCTGCAAAGAACAAATGAAAGATACCCAAAATGAAATAAAGCAAAATATTCAGGGAACCAACAGTGACAGGAAGGAAACCAGGACTCAAATCAACGATTTGGAGCAAAAGGAAGAAATAAACATCCAACCAGAATAGAATGAGGAAACAAAAATTCAAGAAAGTGAAGTCTTTCAAACCTCTGGGACAATCTGAAATGTTCCACTATCCGAATTATAGGAGTGCCAGAAGGAGAACAATAGCAAGAAATTGAAAACTTATTTGAACAAATGATGAAGGAGAACTTCCCCAATCTGGCAAAGGAAATAGACTTCCAGGAAGTCCAGGAAGTCCAGAGAGTCCCAAAGGAGTTGGACCCAAAGAGGAACACACCAAGGCACATCATCTTTAAGTTACCCAAGATTAAAGACAAAGAGAGAATCTTAAATGCAGCAAGAGAAAAGGAGAGAGTTGCCTACATAGGAATGCCCATAACACTGTCAGCTGATTTCTCAAAAGAAACCTTATAGGCAAGAAGGGGCTGGAAAGAAGTGTTCGAAGTCATGAAAGGCAAGAACCTACATTCAAGAATACTCTATCCAGCAAAGCTATCATTTAGAATGGAAGGGCAGATAAATTGCTTCCCAGATAAGGTCAAGTTAAAGGAGTTCATCATCACCAAGCCATTATTACACGAAATATTAAAGGGACTTATCTAAGAAAAGGATGATCAAAAATATGAACAGTAAAATGACAACATACTCACACTATCAACAAATGAACCTAAAAAAAAAAAAAGAAAGAAAACAACAAAAACAAAAACTAAGCAAACAACTAGAACAGGAACAGAGTTAGAGAAATGGGCATCACATGGAGGCTTTTCAATGGGGAGGGGGAAGGGAGGAATAGGGGTTAAAAGATACAGGGAAAAAGAAGCATAATTGGTAGGTATTAAATAGATGGGGAGAGGTAAAAAATGGTACAAGAAACAGAACTCAAAGAGCTTATATATATAACACACGGACATGAACTAAGGTGGAGGGTTGGGGGTGCAGGGTGGAAGGGGGATAAAGGGGGACAATTTTGGAAGATTGTAATATCATAATCATAAAATGTACTTAAAAATGAACAAACAACAAGTGCTAGTGAAGTTTTGCAGAAAAGGGAACATTAGTACAGTGTTGGTGGAAGTACAGACGGGTGCAGCCATTTTGGAAATCATAATAGAATTTCCTCAAAAAACTAAAAAGGGACTGCCTTTTGACCCAGCAATTCCACTGCTGGGATTATATCCTAAGAATCCTGAAACACCAATTCAAAAGAATCTATGCAAGCCTATGTTCACAGCAGTGTTATTTACAATAGCCAAGTGCTTGGAAAAGCCTAAGTGCCTATCAGTAAATGAGTGAACCAAAAAACTGTGCTACATTTACATGATGGAATATTATGCAGAAAGAAGAAACTCCTACCCTTCGCGACAGCTTCGATGGAACTGGGAGTATTATGCTAAGTGAAATAAGCCAGGTGGTAAAAGAGAAATATCATATGATCTCACCTGTAAGTGGAACCTAATCAACAAAACAAACAAGTGAGCAAAGTAGAACCGGAGACATGGAAATATTAATCATGTGGTTGGGTCTGCTAGGAACCAGCCTCTCATAACAAAAAACACATTTCAGCTCTTTACACTTAGTAAATTCCTAGGGTTTTAGAATGTTTATGCCAGTAAAGGAAATAAAGACCAAATATATATACATATATATTTATTATAAATCACAATATTACACTTATTAAAGTTTTAACTGAACTTTAGCTTTAAAAATTAATATGAATGAAAATTGATAATCAAGTTTAAATGTTCAAGGAAAATTCGTTATCACTATTTTATTCATTAGATACAGAAATTTAATAAAGCAAACCTTGAAGAAAACACAAAGAATACTGAGTATCAGTGAGTATCTCTCACCCCACATCAAAATTCCTTTGGATGCTGAAGAACTTAATTCTAGTTTAAAGAATGCTGGTTGGCACACCACTGCCCCTTCCTAGAAATAAAGTTAACACAGGTAATCATAGAAAGAGTAACAAATTTAAGGCATTCTGTGCATGTTTCTTCTGTGCAACTAGAGAGAAATAACACTGTCATTTATTAAATATTTTTTCATCAATTAAATATTCACTGAGAACCAACCATGTGCTAATCATTGTGGTAAATACTAAAGACTTAACTAAACAGTGAGGAGGGGGGAAAGATGGTGGCGGAGTAGGAGGGAGCAGGATCGGCTTCCTCCAGCCCACTGGTGGGATATCTGGCTGATCTGAGGAGCGGAGCGATCGCCCAGCTTTATTCCAGGAAGATTGGTGACCAGGATTGCGCATAAAACTGAAAGATCAGCCGGTAGGGAGTCTGCTTCGGAGGGAAGGGACTCGCGGGGAACCGGGAGGTCTTCGGATCCAGTTGCAGCAGCTTCCCGGTTTGATCCAGGATCCGTGGGAGGGAGCTGGATTGGGGTGTGAGAGTTGCCAAAGCAGGCGCGCATGTCTGTTGGGAGAGCCTTGGTCCTCAGCAGTCCGGAGGTTGGTGTGTACCTGGGGACTGGTCTGCAGAGGCCGGTGATCCCAGCAGGAGGATTTGGAGATTGAACTGAATGGGAGACCCAGGCCCAGAACTCCGGGACCAGGCGCGCACCCGGCGAAGCCAGTCAAGGGCGGCTGGGGGTGGTGCTCGACTGGGCACCCAGGCCTGCAGCTTGCAAGCCCCGAATCCAGAGATAAAAGCAATCACCAAATACAGGGGTGCGGAGCTCATTCTGGGAAGGCCCGAGACACAACCCAGCCACTGTGATCGGAGACCTGCGGTGCAGACTCCCTCCATGGGAGAAAAACATCGAACCCCACTGAAGGGAGACACAGACCTCACAAACTCTGACTTAGGGTGGGGATCAGGCAGCCCAGAGGAGGTGCTGCGAACTCCTAGCAACTTGGCTGGAGGCAGGCCAGCAGCTAAGAGTACAACCCAGGAAGAAAGCAGGGGAAGTCTGATATCTTCCCACCTGTCGCAGCCCTGACCAGATGCTGTTGAAGCCAGCCAACAGAAGTCTTTTTTTTTCTTCTTTCTTTTGTTTTCTCTTTGTTTCTTTGTCTGTTTTTCCCCACCCTTCTTCCTATCTGTCCTTCTATATTTTTTTAATTCCTTCTACCTTCCCTTCATATGGTATTCCTAGTTTTATCTTCTTTTTATCTCATATTTTTTATTATATTTTATTTTATGATATTTGAGTATTATTTTTTCTTTATCTTTCTTTTTCCTTTTCTTTTGCTTTCTTTTCCTTCTTTTTCTCCCTTCCCCTCTCTTCTTTATCCACAGGTGAGACATTAAAACCTGGAATCGTGAAGAGAATAGAGTGGGACCCAGACAAGAGTCAGCCCAAAAAACAGAGACAGTGACACAAAATTAACTTTGCTACTCCAGAGAACTTGACGGATCAATTTAAGAATCAGAGGCTAGCAAAAAGAATCCCACAAACAATGGGAAGACAAAGAATAATCCCCAAATGAAAGGAAAGGAAGAAGCCCGAGAAAGAATGATAAATGAAACAGAGGCAAGCCAACTATCAGATATTGAGTTCAAAGCATTGCTTATCAGGAAGCTCAAGAAACTCAAGAAGTTTGATGAACTCACAGAAAACTACCAGAAACTACAGGGAAACTATAATGAACTCACTGCAAACTATGTCAACATGAAAAAGGAAATAGAAACTATTCACAAGGGCCAAGAGGAAATGAAGAATACAATATCTGAACTGAAGAACACAATAGAAGGAATCAAAAGCAGGCTCAATGAGGCAGAGGATCGGATCAGCGAGCT